>CM074497.1:18705706-18921273 GCA_037389245.1 Oryzias sinensis | reverse complement strand
CACAAAAAAAGTTTCAGATAGATCTGATGTGGAATTTCAAAATAAAACCCAATTGAAATCTGTTAGTACAGCATTATCGCCATATGTTGACAAAGCTGTAAAATGAAAACTCCTAGTTTTCACAGACTCATTTCACTTCTCACTGATAGATACCCACCTGGTGAGGCCACAAAAAAAGTTTCAGCAGGATCTGATTTGTAATTTCAAAATAAAACCCAATTGAAATCTGTTATTACAGCATTTTCGCCAAATGTTGACAAAGCTGTAAAATGAAAACTCATAGTTTCCACAGACTCATTTCACTTCTCACTGATAGATACCAACCTGGTGAGGCCACAAAAACAGTTTCAGATAGATCTGATGTGGAATTTCAAAATAAAACCAAATTGAAATCTGTTATTACAGCGTTATGGTCATATGTTGACAGAGCTGTAAAATGAAAACTCATAGTTTCCACAAAGTCATTTCACTTCTCACTGATAGATACCCACCTGGTGATGTCACAAAAAAAGTTTCAGATATATCTGATGTGGAATTTCAAAATAAAATCCCAGTGAAATCTGTTATTACAGCATTACTGCCACATGTTGACAAAGCAGTAAATTGAAAATTCCTAGTTTCCACAGACTTTTTTCACTTCTCTCTGACAGATAACCACCTGGTGATCTAACAAACAAAGTTTCAGAAAGATCTGATGTGGATTTTCAAAATAAAACACAATTGAAATTTGGTATCTATGCATTATGGACATATGTTGACAAAGATGTTAAATGAAAACTCCTAGTTTCCACAAACTCATTCTACTTTACACTTAGTGTAACCGAGCGATGGGGGAGGTTCAATAATCATTCACTCTGTGGTCATAAACGACACGGGACAACAGGTCCGCCATTTAGTGGATCCGCTCACCACTTCTTTATTCTTCAACTCCCAAATTTACAAAAACTCTCTGAACTTGCCACGCCCCCTGGTCTCTAGGGTAACCCGGGAGGGACAGACCTCTCCCAAACTAAAAGATCCAGGAAGTTGGTTACATACGTCCACCCTTTCAAAAGAAATGTCCTCATTTCCACAATTTCTACAGGAAATGCAACAGGCCGGGGATTGCAAAAAATAAATAAATAAAATAAATGAATTAAGAAATAAACATTCGAGACCCAATATGGCGCCAACAAAAGTCATCCAAACAGGAACAACATGAGTTTTCAGAACCCACAGGAAAATTTCCCACCACAGGAGGGAGAAGGAAAAAAAAGTCTGAATAATAATACAACATTGCCTGCCAACCAACAGCATATTATTCAACAGAATCTTTCAAGGAAGGAAAACACAACAACAACATATGACAGTCTCCTCACAACACCAACAAAAATTTCACTGTGACATAACCCTGTATTGTTACATCCTAATAAAGTCCTGATAACGTGTTGGAGCACGCACCATTCTGCCACTGTGGGAGTATGCAGGGGCTGTCCCAAACGCATCCCTCTGACCCTGTTGGGGTGGATCACCATTATCTGGGGGGTCCAATGAAGTACCCGCCGAAGGAGAGGATGATGGTGGGGTGGACATACTGTCGTCTGGGGAACCAGCAGGCAGGGGAAGAGTGTAACGTTTTAACCTGTCATGATGAACAACCTGGGCCCGCTCAGACATATCCAGGGGGTTGACAATGCGATATGTCAAAGCGGCCTCTGCACCTGAAGCCAGAACCTGATCCACACGATAGGGACCTTTCCAGTGCGGTGCTAGTTTTGTGCGGCCCTCTGTTGGGTTATTAAGCCAGACCAGAGCACCCTCTGTAAAGCCCTTGTGGTGAGAGTTCTCATCATGGTACAGTTTCTGTTTCTCCTGCGCCTCTGCTGCATTAACCCTCGCTGCACTGAAAGCAATCTCCAGCCGCTCCACAAGAGACGACGCGTATAAAGGCAGCGTGGCTGCACTCTCAATGCCACCAACCCCACTAGGAATGAGAACCTCTGCCGGGATCCGGGCTTCGCGACCGTGCATAAGATAAAAGGGGGTAACCGTGTGCTGGAGTGCTTGGAAGTGTTGTAAGCAAAAGCAACAGATTTCAAATGGTCGTCCCATTCCCCCCCATGGGACAACAACATCTTGGCCAGCTGGTCAATAAGGGTCCGGTTATGTCGCTCTACCATGCCATCTGATTTCGGGTTGCAGGCCGCAGTACGCGTCTTAGCAATGCCCAGCAACCGGCAGAGGTTCTGAATCACCTCTGCTTCAAACTGCCGACCCTGGTCGCTGTGCAGCACCTCAGGGACCCCGTGCACTAGCACATAGTCCTCAAAAAGACAGCGGGCAACTGTCTCTGGAGTCTGGTTGGGCAGAGCATACACATTCACAAATTTTGTGAAGTAATCCTCTACGACCAAAACATACCGTTGGCCCCGAGACGTTAGAGGCAGCTCCAGGATATCTGCTGCCACCCGCTGTAATGGACGACTGACTGGAGACCCTCCCATGGGCGCCTTGGCTTTTGGAACCGGGGATCTGCGTGTCTGGCAGGCCCTACACTGCTCACACCACTGTCTGATGTCTTCAAGCATGCCGGGCCAGTAATAACTCTGTCTGGCCTGTTCCCAGACCCTCTCAGCAGAGAAGTGAGCTGCCACCAGGCCCCCATGGAGTTGACCCAAAATGTCAGACACCAGCACTGAAGGAACCACCACCTGCACCTGTTTGGAACCCGAGGGAAAAGATGTTACAGTCCGACACAGCAATCCGTCCACCACTGATAGGCGGTTAAACTCAGCCCACAATTTTCGTAGGCTGAGAGAGGAGTCCCTCATAACTCGGCGAGGTGGTCTGGATTTTCCCCGCTCCAGCCAGGATAGAACAGCGCAAATGTCTGCATCCTCTTTTTGATGTGACTGCATCTCAGAGTTACCATGACATAGAGAATAAGTGGACTGCTGCAAACAGGCAGCGAACACTCCTGTAGGAGCAGGTGCATGGATGACAGGATCCAAAGTCACTGGTCGACGGGACAATGCGTCTGCATTCCTGTGACTGAGACCATCTTTGTGAACCATGGTCCAGTTGAAGGGATCTAGTTCCAAAACCCATCTGCCTCTTTTTCCTGAAGGGTCATGATCCAGCGCCATTTTCCTGAGGCCCAGTAGGGGGCGGTGGTCCGTAACGATAGTAAATTCTGAGAGACCAACATAATGTTTGAACTCTCGGACTGCCCACACCACAGCCCAGAGCTCCCTATCAAAGGTGGACCACCTTTTCTGGGCAGCTGTGAGGGCCTGGCTGGCATAGGCTACTACTCGTTCAAGTCCATCCACTACCTGTGCCAGCACCGAACCCACTGAGTTCTTACATGCATCCGTGTAGATTTTGAATGGCAATGTAAAGTTAGGTAATGTCACTACAGGTGCAGATGTAAGCACCTGTTTCAAATACGTGAAAGCAGCCTCACACTCAGGCGTCCAGTCAAATGCAACATTCTTGCCAGCCAATCTATTCAGTGGAGCCGCATACTCAGAAAAGTTTCGGACAAACCGCCTGTAATAAGAACACAAACCGATAAAAGCTCTCACCTCTGTGGGAGTGCGAGGCGTCGGCCAGTTCTTTACCTTCTCTGTGTTGCGAGGATCCGGCTGGAGGCCATTTTGAGAGACAAGATGGCCCAGGAAAACCACGTGGTTTCTGGCAAAGTGACATTTCTTGGGGTTCAGTCTCAGACCTGCCCCCTGTATTCTAGATAGAACCTCGTTCAGGTGTTGCAGGTGGTCTTCAAACGTACGGCTGTAAATCAATATGTCATCTAGATATACCATGCAGATGTGCCAGGGCAGGCCCCTCAGCACCAGTTCCATCATGCGCTGAAAGGTGGCTGGTGAATTGGTCAGGCCCATGGGCATGGCTCTCCACTGATAGAGGCCCCTGCCTGTCGTGAAGGCCGTCTTTTCCCTGTCCTCCTCGGCCACTTCAACCTGCCAGTAGCCATTTGAAAAGTCCAGTGTAGTAAACCAGGACGAACCAGCCAGAGCGTCAAGGCTATCCTCAACTCGAGGTAGAGGGTGCGAGTCTTTGATTGTCACCGAATTGAGGCGGCGATAATCAACACAAAATCTCCACTGCCCTCCTTTTTTTCTAACGAGTACCACTGGAGATGTCCATGGGCTGCAACTCTCCTCCACCAGCCCATCTGCCAGCAACCCAGCCACCTGACGTTCTATCTCTAGCTTTTTACCTGGAGAAGCCCTGTATGCTCGTTGTTTAACAGGGGCATGGTTGCCTGTCTGGATGCGATGTTTAACCAGTGTGCGCCTGCCTGTAGGTTTATCAGGTGCGCTGAAAACAGTACAAAACCTCTCTAGTAGCGCAGATAATTCTCTTTTCTGCTGCTCACTTATAGGGGACTCCTCTAGGGTGACAGGCAGGGCTGGGGGTCGGACCTGGATAGTGTTCACATCAGGGGAGGAGAGAGATGGTGTAACGTCAACTACATCTAGTGGGTATAGCTCACCCAAATGTAGTCCCTGTTTCAGTTCCATTGCTGTCCCCTTAGGATTAAGGACCCGGGCCACAGTGACTCTGTCTCTAACTGTTGTCACCGCATGAGCCACCACCAGTCCAGTTGTGTCAGGCACATTAGGCTCAAGATAGCCCTCAAAATCCTGA
Organism: Oryzias sinensis; assembly: GCA_037389245.1. Classification (NCBI taxonomy): domain Eukaryota; kingdom Metazoa; phylum Chordata; class Actinopteri; order Beloniformes; family Adrianichthyidae; genus Oryzias; species Oryzias sinensis. The sequence continues at coordinate 18,916,620 of CM074497.1, read as the reverse complement.
TTCAACAGGTCTGCACCTGCCACCAAAGACACAGTCACAGGAGCCAAAGCCTCACTCAGGGGTGGAATTGACCTGCTTTCTGCCACTGACACATTGCAACATATAGGAGCTAATTCTCCCCCTCGCAGCAGGGGAACGCTGACATCCCATAATTGGAGCACCCCACGACCCAGATCTAGCAATGCATGGTGTTTAGTCAAGAAATCCAGACCCAGCAACACAGCCTGTGTGGACTCGCGCAGTACAAAGAAGGTGTGCTGCCAACAGGTGGGGCCTAAGCGAAAACTCACTGTGATGGTGCCTAAGGTGTCCAGCATCTGTCCGTTTACTGCGCGTGATTCAACGTAGTTCTTCCTGAGGGGTCGGCTCCGTAGGGCAGGAACAGACATTCGAAAGTCTGCGCTAATCAATGACACAGAGGCACCTGAGTCAACTAAAATAGAGACCTCTGTATTCTCAACCACCCCTCTAATGTAAGAGGTGGGGTGATCCTCATTTGACTCAGAGTCAAGCCCATGTGTGTTAAAGTACTGATCGGAGGGGCCCCTGACAGATGGAGCTGGCGTCTGGGCCTCAACACCAACTACTGGTAGTTTCCCTGCTGGGTGCTGTCAGCTCCTCCGCCTGGTGGTAGGAAACGCACACTGCGGTTCCTGTGCTCCCCTTCCCGTGGAGCACGCCATCCGGGGCTGGGGCTCCGATCTCCAGACTGCCTGCGGCTGAACGCCGCCCTTGAACCCTGCTGCCGGCCGGCGGGGTGGGGGTCCCCCTTGATAATGCGCAGTCTCGCGGTCCGGAGAGCGACCCCGATATCCATCCCAGGGTGCTCTCACTTGACACCCCCTTTCTCCACAAGTGCGGGGAAAAACGGGGCCGCTGTTCTCTCTTCTCCGAAACATATTCCCTCAGTCTTTTGTTTTCACTGTGCAATTCCTTCATTTCCATTCTCATGTTGCACATCTCATCCGTCAATCTGTCCAAAACTTTCTGAAGACCGTCTGTGACTGACACGGATTGCACAGGTAATCCTGTCTCCTTCGCGTGCGCCCCGCCGTGAGTACTCACATAGTCCCTCTGTAGAGCTTCTCTGGCGTTCTCGCATCTTTCAGCGATGATCAGGGCTTCTTCCACGTCCGTGGCCCCCTGCTCCAGGCACTTGGCTTTCAGAGCGGGATCCAGACCCGCGAGGAAGCGTCTGAATATTTCCACTCTCTGCGCCGCTGACTCGTACTCCGGGAACGCCTCTGCAACCAGCCGGCGCACATCAGCCGCGTAAACCTCCAAGGTTTCACCGGGAGCGCGGGTCTGAGCAGACAGGCTGGCTCTGAAGCGATCCATAAATTGTCTCTGTCCGAACGCAGTGCCAAGTCTCTCTTTGGTGGCATTGTAATCAGATTTAATCACATCGGGAAGGCTGTCCCACAAAAGGAAAGCAGACTTGCTCAGACGCGTCGGGAGGATTCGGGCCAGCTCCTCGTCGCCGCGACCGCCGTCACCTACCATGGCTCTGACTGCAACCTCCAGATGTCTCACCCAGCCAAGGAACCCCTGGCTCCCGTCGCCGGTTAATGGGGCGGGTAGATCCACTTTGAAATCACGGAAGGGAGAATCGGCGAATCGGTGCATGCTGGGCTTGAAGGGATCCTCGTCTCCACGCCACATGTTACTGCCGGGAACTTTTCGAGCTGCACTAGCTAGGTTAGCAGGAGATGGGAGCTGAATGAATGAATGACGCCACCAGCAGAGTTCAGAAAACTTCAAGTAACTTGCCAACACTGCTGCCACCAGTGTAACCGAGCGATGGGGGAGGTTCAATAATCATTCACTCTGTGGTCATAAACGACACGGGACAACAGGTCCGCCATTAAGTGGGTCCGCTCACCACTTCTTTATTCTTCATTTTACAGCTCTGTCAACATGTGAAGATAATGCTGTAATAACAGATTTCAATTGTTTGTTTTTTTTTAAATTCCACATCAGATCTATCTGAAACTTTTTTGTGACATCACCAGGTGGGTATCTATCATTGAGAAGTGAAATGAGTCTGTGGAAACTAGGAGTTTTCATTTTACAGCTCTGTCAACATGTGACAATAACGCTGTAATAACAGATTTCAATTGGGTTTTATTTTGAAATACCACATCAGATCTATCTGAAACTTTTTTTGTGACATCACCAGGTGGGATACTATGAGTGAGAAGTGAAATAAGTCTGTGGAAACTAGGAGTTTTCATTTTACACCATTGTCAACATTTGACGATAATGCTGTAATAACAGATTTCAATTGGGTTTTATTTTGAAATTCCACAATAGATCTATCTGAAACTTTTTTTGTGACATCACCAGGTGGGTATCTATCATTGAGAAGTGAAATGAGTCTGTGGAAACTAGGAGTTTTCAATTTACAACTCTGTCAACATATGGCGATAATGCTGTACTAACAGATTTCAATTGGGTTTTATTTTGAAATTCCACATCAGATCCTGCTGAAACTTTTTTTGTGACATCACCAGGTGGGATACTATAAGTGAGAAGTGAAATGAGTCTGTGGAAACTAGGAGTTTTCATTAAAGAGCTCTGTCAACATATGACGATAATGCTGTAATAACAGATTTCAATTGGGTTTTATTTTGAAATTCCACATCAGATCTATCTGAAACTTTTTTTGTGACATCACCAGGTGGGTATCTATCATTGAGAAGTGAAATGAGTCTGTGGAAACTAGGAGTTTTCAATTTACAGCTTTGTCAACATGTAGCAATAATGCTGTAATAACAGATTTCAATTGGGTTTTATTTTGAAATTCCACATCAGATCCTGCTGAAACTTTTTTTGTGGCCTTACCAGGTGGATATCTATCAGTGAGAAGTGAAATGACTTTGTGGAAACTAGGAGTTTTCATTTTACAGCTTTGTCAACGTGTGGCAATAATGCTGTAATAACAGATTTCACTGGGATTTCATTTTGAAATTACACATCAGATCTATCTGAAACTTTTTTTGGGACATCACCAGGTGGGTATCTATCATTGAGAAGTGAAATGAGTCTGTGGAAACTAGGAGTTTTCAATTTACAGCTCTGTAAACATGTGACAATAACGCTGTAATAACAGATTTCAATTGGATTTTATTTTAAAATTCCACATCAGATCTATCTGAAACTTTTTTTGTGACATCACCAGGTGGGATACTATGAGTGAGAAGTGAAATGAGTCTGTGGAAACTAGGAGTTTTCATTTTACAGCTTTGTCAACATATGACCATAATGCTGTGATAACAGATTTCAATTGGGTTTTATTTTGAAATTCCACATCAGATCCTGCTGAAACTTTTTTTCTGGCCTCACCAGGTGGGTATCTATCAGTGAGAAGTGAAATGAGTCTGTGGAAACTAGGAGTTTTCATTTTACAGCTTTGTCAACATATGGCGATAATGCTGTAGTAACAGATTTCAATTGGGTTTTATTTTGAAATTACAAATCAGATCTATCTGAAACATTTTTTGTGGCATCACCAGGTGGGTATCTATCAGTTAGAAGTGAAATGACTTTGTGGAAACTAGGAGTTTTCAATTTACAGCTCTGTCAACATATGGAGATAATGCTGTACTAACAGATTTCAATTGGGTTTTATTTTGAAATTCCACATCAGATCTATCTGAAACTTTTTTTGTGACATCACCAGGTGGGATACTATAAGTGAGATGTGAAATGAGTCTGTGGAAACTAGGAGTTTTCATTTTACAGCTTTGTCAACATATGGCGATAATGCTGTAATAACAGATTTCAATTGGGTTTTATTTTGAAATTCCACATCAGATCCTGCTGAAACTTTTTTTGTGACATCACCAGGTGGGATACTATAAGTGAGAAGTGAAATGAGTCTGTGGAAACTAGGAGTTTTTTTCCTAAACATAAGTGAACATTACAGTAAATCCTCTTTAACATATGATTTTAATTTCGTCTTTAATTGATAATTCACCTAAAACATATAATTAAATATACACATATAAATATATAGTTATATACGGGGAGGGGGGTTTATGTGTAAATATATACATATGAGTATAATGACAGTTCTTACTTTTTGCATTTACTAGAATGAAGGTTTTCTCTTTGTTACCGCAATGTATGTAAAAAAGCGGCACACCGTATTTGAGAGAGGGCTCACTTGACAGCCGTTCGACGAGAGAGGGCTGGCTTGACACCAGTGCTTTTTTAATAAATTCTTCCAGTTTCTTACTGATTCACCTCATAAGACCAGATGAGGTTAAAAAAAAATCACAGAGTTCTCACCCTTACAACAAAGTGGATATACATGTACACAATGAACGTTTTAGAATTATTGGAGGAAGATGGACAGTTTAGAGCGGGTGTGGGGTCAGAGCGCAGAACAATCCATCTGCATTCAAACCAGAAACCTTTATGTGCAAATTTGACTTCACTTGTTAAGAAATCATTAAATTCAATAAAAGATAATGAATAAGCTAATATAAACATAAAAACACCAACTACTACAGGAACTGTAAGTTGTAAAAAAAACAAAAACAAACTGGTGCGTTTAGTTCCTCCGTGCGCACTGGCGCGCCGTGTGAAAGCGCATCTCTCACACACTAACAGATAATTGTGTCGGACCGCGGGAGGCCATCCCGGAAATAATCTGCCCACGCGTTAATCTGCTTTATCCCCACCAAGCCTCAGACTGCTGCCGCAGCCTGACACCAGGCACACGCAGAAGCCAGGACGCACGGGGAGAGACGGGCTGGAGAAGTTTGGGTCGGATTTGCTTTGCGCGTCTGGAGCGCCCCCTCGTTTATTTCTTTGCGTGTCACGCATGATAGTGTCCTGGTGGTGTTGAACCCAAATTCTCAGTCTGAGAGGCAGGAGCCGTGAAACCAGTTCATACTGGGAAGTTGAGCACAGCCAGAAACTGGCAGCGTTGGCTTGGGGATGGATCACACTGGACTTTGGATATTCTTAATAACAACTTGTGTTATTCCAGGTAAGTTACAAGTTTTCCCTCATCAGGACCAGAAGAGAGTAATAGACAAATAAACAAGTAAAAAACTTTTTTTTTATAAGAAAAATTCACGCTTTTTTAAAATTATGGTATATGCTTATTAACAATGGACTTTAATCTAGCATCCACAACAGTCTGATGTCAATTAAAACTTTTCTTTTGAAACCCTCCCTCCAAGTGATGAAAAAAACCTCTAGCTTTTATACTGAAATTAAGAAATATTTGTTCTGGAGAATCTTTAGCACATATTCATCCAGCTCCTCTGAAGGATTGTGTCTGACAAAAATAGGGGTGTAACGACAACGACCAATGATTTATTTTTCTACAATCCAACCTCATCGATCTGTCTGAGGCAAGTTGTTTATTGAATCAAAGTATACCAATAAAATTCTTCTAAAATGAAACCAATTGATTATGATCATTATTGTAAAATACCATTTGGAATGAGGCACTGCAGGTTTATTTTACTGTAAAACCAAAATGACCAAATGCATCACAGCGGACAAAACATGTGATGTCAGCAAAAACTGAGTCCATCATTCCAGTCCAATGTGTGGAAAAACACTTTGAATCTTGCAAAGACATGTGATCATACAGTGTGGTGGAATGTTCTATTAATGTTCTGTTTGTATTGTTTTGATGTGGAAAAACAACAGTGGGCTGAACTTTAAGAAACTAAAACGTGAATGGATTTTACATAAATTCTTGTTTACTTATTTTTTTTGTACAAACTTTTAATTTACACTTGATTATTTTACAAGAAACACAAGGAATCTGGAAAACTTCACCTGCTCTGTTCACTACCAGGTATTTATCTCTGAGTCACACTGGTGAGGTTTGGGCTAAAGATGTCCTGGATCCATTTTAGGTCAGTGAATCGGATCGTTCCAAATGAACCAATGTGGACTGTGAATCGAATCAGCAACAACCTATATGAACCAAATGATTGTTAAAATGAATCGTTACACCCTTAGACAGAACTAATCATGCCAGGCATTGCCATGTTTAACACTTTAAAGAGATGCCCCATTTTTTTTTAGCCGTGACAGGTGAGCTGTGGCAGTCAGCTCAAAGGCAAATGCACCATTCAGCACTGTATTGTACTGGAAGAAGCTTTGGGGCCAGTGTGCAAACTGCTGTGACATCTGCTGCAGCTTCCTGTTTTTCAGTCAGAGATAAAGCCGCTCTGTGAAGTAACTTGCTGGCGCGCACGTCTGCATGTGTGTTGATCAAGTGTGAGGCTGAAACATGTGATTGTCATGCTGAAGGATGGATTAATGTGCATGTGGGTGTAACAACAAGACAGCGGCCAAGTGTCCGCCTGCCGCCATGGTGTTTCCGGCCATTTGAAGGATGCCTGCAGGTTTGCCAGCTGGCTCCCCCATGGTGTTGCAGGCTGAGCTGTTTTACTCTCCCCAGCATAAAATGTTCAAATCTCATGTTTGGGTAGGCACACGGGACAGACTAAATGCGACCAACAGACACACCCTCACAAATTTCTGCATAATCCACTGCCCACAGCTGGAACATACAGACGTGGAAGAAATAATCCCACACAAACACTGGCCTGCTGTCCTGTCAGCCTTTTGTGCATCTCTCTCCATACTCTGCACATTGATCATCCCTACCTCTGTTTTAGCACATGCAGGTAATGTTCCTCCACTGTAGTTTCTTAATATCTCTCCATCTTTTGTTCCTTCTGGTGACCCTTTTCATGTCTCATTTTTGAGTCAAAAATGTAGCAGTCACAATAATCCTGCCAGTTGAGTGCTGGCCAAGTTTAATCTGCATATTCCCACAAACATTACCCATACACCACTTGTATTACGGCCAGATATAAATAAAATTATTGTTACAATATTGCATGCAGAACATTTGGTAAGATGCCATATAGATAACGGCCTCTGATCCAAAACAGTAGTGGGCCAATCATTAGACAATCATTCATCAACTTGTCTTTTAAAGAAAAAAAGGAATAAACTTCAAGATACATGGTATTAGTAATTGGCATTCCATTCATCTAAAAACTAGATCCATCCCTGGAATGGCTAGGAATAACTGCTGCCAAAAGCTTGAGTTGATCACTGTTTTTTTTTTTACTATTTTAAGACCAACTCTGATGAAAATTTTGTTTTACGTGTTTTCAACACCATCATTTTTCTAAAGATGGAGAACATATATAAAGAAAATCAAGCCTAAAATTGTATTTCTAAAATTGTTATGGATCAGGAGCAGATGAAAATTCAGTTTAAAAGAGCTTGTGGTTGTGACGCGGAAGCGACATTTGGCATGCAACAAGCTCCCCGCTCTGCTCCATTCTGATGCATCCACTTGCAGACAAATAGATCCATGTAAGCCTTTGTTTTCCTCCTCAAAGCTGACATCTGGCTTAAACTGTACAGCTGGATAGCTCAATATTGCTCGCCACTTTTGTTCCACCGGAACTGTTAGATTGGCGGTGTGAGGGGCTGTAAACTAGCAGGAGAGCATGTAAACAGACTGGTGATGGGAACTGTGAGGCCTGCTTATTTTGTATCAACTGTCCTGGCCACAACTCAGTGGCAAACTTCTAATGAACTACTTTCTGTGTGCAGAAAATGTCCTGGGAACCAAACAGTTTTTTTTTTAAATTTTGGCTAAAACTGCTTAATGGTAATTAAAAGGCCACTGGGAACACTTTTAAAATAGATGAAAAGATGACTGGAGTGGGCCTTAAAGCTTTCTTTTGTTCTTTTTGGTCAAGCCATAGCCTGTCAAAGCCCCTTCTGCGGCTTTGAAACAACTTTTGCATAAATTCTTAGCCATATTAATCACTCGTGGTCCCTTAAATCAAGCTTTAAATAGGACAGAATACACCCACAAAACACCACTTTGTGATTTCTCTCAATACTTACAAACCAAGCACATTGACCATACCCCTTTCCATTTGATATGTGAAGCTCAGCAGCAACGCTTGTGGTTAAAACCTTTAAAGGGAAGACAATGAGTAATTGTTAATTAATTGGCCCAAAATTGTGTTGGGTCACATTCCAAAAAAGGACAGGACACAATTTAGCTTGTGAAAAACAACTCCAGAGCTGCCATACACAATGTCATGCACACTCACGTACACACATAAACATGTGGTTGTTAGATTTTCTTTAAGGGTATTAAAATATTTAGATCATGAACTTTTTTGCACATGGCTTTTAGTTTTTATTCTATTTCTGGTCTTTCAGGATCACAAGTTACAAACCCAACGTAGCAGCAGGGTTTAAATCCCAGATCAATCACAGATTTGATGACCTAAAGATTAAATGGTTAATCTGTCCCATTTCTCTCTGTGTTTTTCATTTTCTCCTTCAACATACCAGGTCAGTTTTTTTTCTTTAGCTGATGGCCAAACTGAGTGAAGTTTATGGAAAATGTCATTGCTGTCATGGGATCTTAAGTAACATTGGAGGGACACCAAATTTAAAGATGATCTTTTATTTGTATTTCTATGATTTTAACCTGACGCACTGAAGAACACCCAGAAAAAATCTCTGGATTTAATGACTTACTGATATGCTTGTTGGGTAATCTGGTGGGTCTGATCTTTGTGGCAAGTGTGGAGACCAAAGTCTCCTTTAATGGACCCAAACTAAGATCTTAAGGCCTTGTGTTTTAGGGACCATCCATCATCGAAGCACGTACACAAAAGGTTACTGGCATGCAACTCAATAAATTGCCTTCATTGCAGAATGGGTTGTAATTTAATCCAGGATCCACTCAAATAACTGAGGACTCAATTTAGAACCAAGTGCAGCGTCTTTTCCTATCTCATTGTTGCCACTTATGTTCATGATAATTACCTAGATCTGGACTCTGGGATTAGCTTTGATCTGTTTTAAGGATGTTGCTGATATTTCTTGTATTATCCTTTCAACTTCTGAACAAGTTCTCAAGAGCTTCCTCTTAAGGCAGAATTCATCCTCAGTCCATCATCTTTCAAAGTAGTGCAGAAAAACAAAATAGATGTTAATCCTGATTGGTTCCCACTGATCTGTAAACCTCCACAGGATCTCAGTTTTGTGAACCACATGAACTACTAAGCAGAAAACCTTTTACACTATGGCTGATTTAAAGAACAGGACGGCCAACAAACGGGATACCCGGTAGAGTCAAGCATCTACAAAAAAAATGACTAATTTAGTGGATGAAATAGAAGTTCTCAAATGGGCTCAGAAAACATGTGTACACTGAACTCTGTATATCTACACTAATTTAGTTTATTCCTCGTGCCTTAACATCATGTAGAAAATGGGCAAAATAAGCAGCTCTTTTAAACATGGCGGTTAACAGAAATTCTTTTAAATCCAGCTCCCTGTGGTTATTTGTGTAATTGCAACATTTGGTACTTCTGGGTTTGCTTCAAATTTGAGATTGGGCTATGGGGGTTTGGTCTGGCTGTATAGAAACTAAATGGTTCTTTGCGAAAGTCTCCCAAAACCATGCCTCAGAAAAATGTCCCCAAATATTTAAAGAGACAGTGTTGCAAGCTGTCCTCAAGTCCAGTGTCAGGCTACCATCAACCCGGCAATCGGCCCCTGACATTTATGTGTTTATGCAAAACATTAGATTAACATTTTTTGTTAGTCTCTTGAATTAAGTTTGACTTTATGGGTTGATATCGCCCACAAAAACCTGCTTTTTAGGTTATTTGTCAATTCTAAATTGTCCTTAGGTGTGAATGTGTGTGACTCTCGCCTAAAAGTATCTTTAGAACACAAGTGTCAAACTTCAGGCCTCAAGGGACAGTGTCCTACATGCTTTCCAACTAATCTCCCATTGTTGCTTCTCGTTTGAAAAACACATCTGAACCAGGTAATCAGCAACAAGTAGGCCCAGGTTTCTGAAAAACCCACAGGATGCTGGCCCCCGAGGCACCTCTGCTGTATACGCTCCAGCGACTGCATCACCCTGAAAGAGAGTTTGGAAAATTGTTGGATTGATTCCTTTATATTATAAAAAGTAATTAGTCCCATTCATAGAATATTGAATGATCTTACAGTGATGTGGTCAAAGTTCCCATCTTAAAGTTTCACCATATTTGACATTGGACGAATGAATGAACAAACGAAAGACTACGTGTTCAACCTGTCAAATCTTCATCAAAATATTTGTGGTGGACCCATATTCAAACAAAACGTAATTCATCAAGCTGTCATAGAAAATGACTAACACAACAAAAGACAGGTCATAATTGTGTAATCAAAGCAGGGTACTTTATATTATCCATCCATCCATCCGTCCGTCCGTCCATCCATCCATGTATCCTCACATCCTGCTGAATCTCTTTTGGGGCCAACCCAGCTTGTGTTGGGTGAAGCTCTTTATCATCATTATAGAATTCCCTTTCGCTACATTGTGTATCAGCGCCTCCGCCAATGTGGGTCATTCATACAACCAAAGGTTAAATATAGGTTTATCCATAATGATGCATAAAGATGGAGGATGTCCTGTGAATGAAGAATGAAGAATGAAGAATGAAGAAGACCAGCGTCATGCTGTGCTGCTCTCATGGCTGTCAATGTTTGGTGCGTGCCAAACAGTGATGCTATTGTTTGCTGTCATTCCCAGGCTTCCCTCTTTACCGGGCACTGCTGTTTAGGGATTATTGTCCCGTGTGCTGGTGAGGTCATTTCCCATGCTTTAAACAATGACAGAAAAAAAAAGAATGGAGGCAGGAAGACCAGAGGAGGTGCAGAAATGTGGGCCAAAGTAGTGTGTTGAGTCGGTTCGCTCCTGCCTCACCTAAAGCTTCTTATCAGCTCAGCTGCAGATCTCATCAGAGGCGTCTCACAGTTGGACTTCTTTTACCAGGAAAAATTACTCACAAAGAAAGCATTTAAGCCACACGTGAAAGACAACAACAAAAGAAATTGGGGTAAACTGCCAGCTAGTAAAAGATTTATTTTATAATAAATACTATAAAGATTAAAACATGTTGTGATTAAATTGATATTCATTTTTTGAGCTGTTTACAACTTCCTCAATGTTCTGTGTTTTGGGGCGGATCTAAATTAACCTCTTTTAACCACTCGTGTCTCGTGTTCACACAGGCCTAAGATGTGTTCACCTATAACCTGAAATGTTCTTTAGTGATCCTGGTTTTTAAAGAGCCCTGGACATGACATCCATAGAGAAAAACAATTAGCTGTTCCCTCAAATTGATAATTTATGGAAAGAAATGAGCATTTTGCGCACAAAAATCAGTATATCGTAGCCACATAGCCTTTTAATAGCATTATCTGTGCACAAATTAGTATTTGGTGTAAACAAATGAGTACTTTAGTATAATCAATTCATACTACTAATCTGTGCCCATAAAATACAAATTTTTGCTAAAAGAATAAAAAATGCTAATTTGTGCTTAGAAAATAATACATTTTCGTTAAAAAATGCTAAATGCTATAAATGTTGTATTTTATAGCCCATAAAATTGACGTTTGTGTGAACAAAATACTAATTTGGGAGTTGTGGGAACAATGTTTTGTAGCTCCATAGATTTTCACTCATTTGCATTTACACATGTCTTATTTGAGTGTAATAAGTTATAAAACGTGTGTTCACACGGTTTTATTCGCTTTGACCGGCTCTCTGTTAAACGTATTTTGCAGCAGTCTTCTTGGAAAGGTCGCTTCAGTTTGCTGAGGCTTTTTGTACGCTCCATCATGCGAAAGCTCTCTTAAGCATTTCAATAAGATTATATTCTGGACTTTGACTTACTCATCCCAAAACCTTTATTCTTTACTCTTTTAGCCTTTCTGGTGAGGATTTGCTGTTGTGTTTATTTTAGATCATTTTCTGGTTGCATGACCCAGTTTTAAATAGGCTTTTGTTGTTGGTAAAATTTTATTTTGTGTCTTTGAGCATTGCTAGCATTGGGCTGAGTTTGGTGGGAAGTCCTGAGAATTATTTTGATTACACTGAATATTTTTAACTGGGGAATAATTTGTCATAACCCTTTCCAGAGTTAGGATCACTGCTAAAGTCTTTTGATGTGGCTGTCCAGTGACAAAAACTTCAGTTTTTCTACACATGTCATCTGTTTGCATCCAGTTTATCAATGAAGATAATTAGAAGCATCTAGGTGCTATGAAAACATTGTGCAGGGGTAGAGTGGTCAACCTCTGGTCAGAAGATCGCAGGTTTGGTTCCCGCCTTGCCTACCCATGTGTTGAAGTGTTCTTCGGCAAGAACCCCTCATTGCTTCAAGTATAGGTTGGCGCCAGTGTTCGGCAGTGGAGCCGCCATCATTCTGTGAATGTGTGGGTGTGGCTTAAAGGACCTGTGACTGTAAAGCGCTTCTAAGAAGGTAGTAAAACTCTAGATAAGTATTCGCTATTTGCCATTTACAAGTGTTTGCTCCATCTAACCTCAAATCTCATAAATGCAGCTGTGTACAAAAAACTGCAACGCTCTAATTATTCAGTCAATCAACAAAACATAAAAGGAAAATAATGGAGTAGTTAGTGATCATTTTCTTTGAGATTTGAACTGGAGAGTTGTTCCAAACAGCTTGTAGAAGTGACCATAGATCTTCTGTGGATGTGCTTTTCCTTTAAATCTTTTTCTGTTCTTTAACCGTGTTGTATTTAATCTGGAAAATTATCCAGCAATGAGATCAGAGCTTCACAGAGCTGACCATGGCTCTTGATAATACAGGTTATTGAAGTCCTCACTCTATTGCTCAATGAATTTTGGGTCAGTTGCGCACATTTCTCAATGTTTTCTTTACTGTTTCTCAGTGTTGATGATACCACTTATGTCCAAATCTTCATCTTGATTTTAGCTTCAATCTCATAAAAAAACTTTATGCATTACAACCATCTGTATGCACTCCCCAGGCTTCCCCAGTGCTTCACCAGAATACCTGATAGTGTTTTTCTGCAGAGTTTATATGTTTGGACTTGTCTTGGCATCAATATGGATGTCTGGCAGCAGTTAATCAAAGTGCAGCTTGGTTTATGTCCCAGCATGTCTCAATATTTCCCTGCAGGTCATATCATTTTCATTCTGTTTCTTGACTGACCATTCTGTTCCCACAGTCTTCTGCAATGTTCCCGTGGGATTCCCCTTTTTTTTTCTTGCTCCTTTTAAATTGTTTTGAAAAATCAAAGCCCACTCTGCATAGTTCAAAATACCTGATTCTATACCCACAACATCACAATGAATGCAGATAAAAATATAAAAGGCACATACTGGAAATGAACCATTTTAAATTAAACTTGGCTTCTTTATTGTGTACCTATGGTTGTTTTCTCAATTTTCTTTAGACAGTTAGGACAAAAAATAAAGTTGCAAGAGAAATGTGTTCTATAAATTAAAAATATATATTTTTACAACAGCCTTGGTATAAAATGTTTTTTTAAATAAAAGACTAAACATTTCCACAACTTCTTTAGATAATGCCCATAGAAAAACGAAAAAGATTAGAATAGCGTTATTGTCACTGTGTACACACACACACTACAAATATTTATATACATATTTATGTGTATATGTGTGTGTGGGGGAGTTCAGAGTGCACAAGGTATGTTAAATACAGTAATTACATTAAAAAAACAATGACTGTATTTATTATTTCAGATAATAAAGAAATATGAGAATAAAACACTATTGTCAATGAGAAGGTAAAGGAAATGTACTGAAGTAAAGGAAACATAATTGAGCAATTACACATAGATGTACATACACAAATACATGTAGAAGTTTAAACAAGTTGCGCTTCCGCCGTTGGATATAGCATTGGGGTAGATTTGGGATTTACCAATACTTAAAAATAAATAAATAAATAAACATCTGTCAAAAACTTTTATTTTTTAGTTTTTATTAAGTTCTACTTTTTTATGTAACACAATATACAACTATTGTGTAAAATGTGTCTCAACTCATTCATCATTCATTTTATTTGAATCTGCCTCAGTTGTGTGAAGTAACATGTGTTCAAATTGATTTGATGTTTTTTGTGGAAGTTGGTTGGATTTACTGGAAGCATTTTGCTCCAGTGGATTAGGTTGGAATGGATTTATCTGTGTCTGTTTAGTCTTACAAAGAGATGTTGTCAGACTGACGTCTGCAGGAAGCATGGCATCTGCAGTCAGTGGCTGAGGCAGAACTGCAGCACTGCACCATTTACCAAACACAGACCTGCTGAGTAAAAGAAAAATGCTTCTAAATATCAGATTATTATGTTATAAAGCCTTTTTTGGGTTATTTCATGAATACAAAAACAACTCAAAATATACCAGTGATGATATTTTATGTTTTAAGGTTGACCATAACTTCTGAAGATCCCATTTGTTTTGCCCTCAAGCTGCAATCAGAGTTTTTGCACGTACACAACCTTTTTATGACTTTGTCCAAACAAATCGAGCTCAACCATGAGCCTTTCTAATGGAGACTGATCCACATACTGTGATTAAATTGCTCCAGAAGTCACAATCAGCAGAATTTTACTTCCATCCAGAAGGTCAAAATCTGGCTCTCCATATGCACACCAGCAGATGGACCATGAATTATCTGATTCAGACACAGTTTATTATTCGGAATACTGTAATCTAGTGTTGTTCCCCTCATGAAAGTCCTTCTTTGATCATCTTTCTTTTAAAAGCGCTCCTAGTGGTATTTTAACTACGATTTGATGACGACCAGATCAGTACACCTGCGTTGTTTTTCAGGATACAGTTTCTGCAGAGCGGCAGTAATTTATTAGTAATTCACCTCTGAGTTATAGGCGTGTTGCTCCCTGTTGCTCAGAGCGGCAGCAAATACAATTTTTTTATGACATTTTTTTTGTCTGTTCCTGATTCACAACAATTTAACAACAAAAAAATACTGAAAGACAATTTCAAGACGAATTTTATTTATATGTGTCCTCTTTTGTTTGAAAAAAATAGAGGTACGAGAATAAAAAACTGTGGCCATTACCTGCTGACACAGGATTTGCATTCGCTGATTTTTTTTTTTTTTACATAAATGTATTTCTTCATTTTTGTATTTCCTAAATCAGTGTTTCAACTCAATAATAGGTCTAAACCTGTAAAATAATTAACTTAGTGTTTGAAAATGCCACCAATATTTGTAAAAGTCTAAGCAGACTCATTAAAATCTTTTCCTAATTATCCATAACTCTCTAAATAAAAAGGAAAAGTTTAGGATAAATTTTTAAAGTGAAGTTTTGGGGTTTAGCGCCCAGAAGACGACTACTGGAATGTGATCAAGTCAGCTTCATGACCCCAGCTGGAAAAAAGCTGGTATGAAAAAATGATGGATTGATGGATGTTTGGCCTTTGGCTTATAGAAAGCTGGATTACACCGTATAGAAATCCATCTGCCTGCTCTAAACCTCAGGGCATTATAAACATGTGCTGAGTGATTGTTGAAAATTTAATTTGTTGAATGACAAGAATCAGGATTTCACAGTTTAAGTTACTATCATTTGGTCTCTTTAAAAAACAGCCTGCAGAAAGAAATGTTTCAGAAAGAAATAAAGTAAAAAAAAATCCAAAAGTTGTTATTTTAGGGATGTATTCAGACTGGAATAATCATTTGTTCCGGATCGGGTCTGCTGAATTTATTCCGGATGAGTCCTGAACCTTGCAACTGGTCTGTATTTGTACTGGCATCAAGCGGACCGTTCTGTTACGAACCAAAGCTTGTAAACCAAGCCAAGTGACCAAAGATCTCTTCAGTCATTGGCCAGGAACTACAGGGATGGGTCAAAACAACAAGAAAAAGGGGTGTGCTGCAGTTTATAATTCTTATCGGGGACAGTTTACTCATTGAAACTTTTTATTTCAATTTTGAGTATTACAGTTTTGAAAGTCGGGAACAATACTTTTTACTTGTTACTTTGGTACGGTGGAGGCATGCTAAAAGGTGGTTTCTGGTAAGAAGTCATGCCGTGTGTACTTTAAGAGGATGCAACAACTGCAGTGATGAGTGGACTTCGGGTAGCTGCTAAGTGTTTATGATATATAGTTTGTCGGGAAATAGTGAGATGCTATGTCGATTGCCACATTCGTACTCTGTCTCTGTTTACATCGGTCCAGTTGTTCTGCTCCGAAGACGGATTGTATTCAGACTGAGGAATCTCAGAGCGAATCGAAGCTCAGTCCAATTGTAAACGAACTGAGACCACCTTGAAAGATGGGTCAGAGTTATGACGGTAGACTGGAAAACAAACATTTGACTTTTTAGAACCCCCTTGACATCATTTATGTCTAAAGAATACTGCCACGGACAGATGCAGGAGAAATTGTGACATGGTTGGTGACCACACACACGTCTTTTGGAGATTGCCTAATAATAAGACCATTCTTGGAGAATAAAACAAACAAACAAACAAACAAAAATAAAAGGATGGAGATGTCTTAAAGATAGATCTCTCCATGAATCCTCTGATATTTCGTATGGATTTATACACTAAACATTCACTCACATTAGATCAAGTTTATGCTTTGCATGTTTTATTGTTGTTTGCAAGAAAGACCATCACCCTAAACTGGGTTAAGCCTTGCCCACCAACTATTGCTCAATGGACGCAAAGCTTATCTCTAGCCCTTGTGCTATCCTAGGCACTTTAACATTGGGAGTTGGGTCATCTAGACCCACTAGACAGTGCGCTGAACCTTTTTTCTACAATGATTTGTGAACCTCACTGGTGTCCATGGATTACATTAAATCTTTCCAACTTTGTCATGGTAGGGAGAACACGTCAATGTAAGAGTGGGGTCATCTAAGATAGCACAAGGGCTAGTTGATGTAGTATTTGATTGCTTAACTACAACAAGAAATGGCAAGTTTTCAAAAAGATGGTCAAGAGTTTTTTCTCTTTTGGACTGTTTTTGTTTGATCCCTGAATATAAAATGTTATGTTGCTGCGGTTCTTTTTTTGTGCTTGTTAGGATGAGCCCAATCTCAACATGCTTCTTTCTACTATTTGTTTTCGTTACGTTAGTTGCCTGTAATGTTGTAAGTTACGGCAACATTACAGGCAAATTAAAAAAATTATAAATGGTTGCAGAATTAAACAGTATTGTGGCAAAGGATAAACTTGCCTTAGACCATTAGGGTAGTTGCTCATCTCTAAGGGGTCTGAGACAAAACACAGAATACTGCATTACGTCTTACATGTTGAGTAATGTGTTGTGTAGCAGAGAGTGAAGTTGAATTGTTCAGTAAAGTGCTTTAGATAGGTCAATAGAAAAGTGTTTTCTGGAGAGGCTTCGTCTATTCGGAGAAAGATTTCAACATGGTTTTGTTTAATCCATTGCTTTTGCAAATCTTGATGTCAAAACACTGATGGCTTTACATGTTCAAATGTGCCATTAGAAATTTAATTTAAATTAAATTTAAATTTAAATTCATTCCATTTATATTTATTTAAAAATAAGAAATGACAACTAATAGCCTAAATGTCAAGAACTGGTGCAAAATGCAGGAGACCAGGATTGGTGACAGGAAATAAAACATTTAATTAACAAACTGAAACATGACAAAACTATGAGGAGAAACAAAGCTGTGACACAACAGAGCAGATGACCTGACAAAGATGAACAGAAACCAAGACACTTAAATAGGCTGAGGGTCATTAACTGAACTGAAGACAGCTGTGGATCATGAACCAGAAACTGGTGTAACTGACAAAGGAAACCAAAAACATTACAAAGAAAACCAAACCACTGAATCCTTACACTAAAGTCAGCAATGGTGTTTTACAGTCTGCTCACTGACATGATAACACACTTTAAAAAATCACATGAAATTTTGATTGGCTTTAAAATCTTTCTTAATTGGCGACTGATTGATTAATTAAATGTAATCACAAACAGGTGATTTTAAAGATGCACGAGCTCTTCTCATCTCTTCCTATTCAGGCTGCAACAGGCACAGTTGAGCATAGCTTGGCATTATGCCTCCTTAAGTCCTTAATGTTTCCTCATTTAGACACTTTGAGACACATGACGCATAGCAGTGTTATGCAACACACAACACGTTTAGTGTAGTAAAATGCCAACTTTTTAGTAATGATCACTGAACAAACTTTTTTCTTTTTATTTATAAAATACCAAATATGCATTGTCCCTCATGTTATTTTTTTTTCACCGCTTTAAACAGCAAGATGATGTCACAAATTATTGGCTAATCTTACACACACTTTGGCAACATTTTCCAAAGAACACAAAAATATTACTGTGTAGATAGAAACATTTAAACGTTTACCGCCGGGGTAATGGTTTCGTCCCCCTGCATGACCTCACAGTACCAATGCACCAATGTTGATTGAAGGAAGTCAGTGGGATGGGCATTCATAAAATTGCCATCATGTTGTGCGCCATGTTTCTATTAAAAAATTTTTTTTTTTTTTTGGTGTAAATTCCATTTTTTGTCAGAAGACTAGGACTCTTCAGAAACAATTTCTATGCACAATGTGACCATGGGATCTTACAGATACAGATATTGAGATAAAAGTTGTTCCCGTGGAAACTGTTGTGTGTGTTTGTGCATATATAGCATAAGATCATATTGGGCTATTTTGTGTTGTTTGTCTGGTTTTATATTGCTTTAACATTGTGAAGCACTTTCTGAGTTGCACTCTGAGGATAGTGCTGTATAAAGATTTTATTAATTGCTTACTTACTATATATGCATATGCAAGGGACATTGTGTGTCTAAGCAATGAATTCTACTTTCTTATCCCTTAAAATCATAAATGGTTAATCCACCTTTGGTAACCAAAGAAAAGGTTCATGATCTGGACCCTGATCTGTTTTCAGGGTCTTATCTGCTCTCTCAGTAGGTGGTTGTAGCTGCCGAGGATTTGCTAAAGGAGATCAGTAAGTCAAGAGAGAACAGTAACTAAATAAATCCTACTTATTTATACCTCTTACTAATCTTCCACTTTGTCCTTAGTACACCTGCAAAATACAGAAGCAAAGTGTTTTAAACCTGACTGGGTCGATGGGAATTCTGATTCAAAAATCCATGAATTATTTGATTTGTAGAGTGGCAACTTCTCTTTTATTTATTGTTGTTTACTATGAAGCATCGAAGGCTGTGTTGTGTTTAAGGTGCTTTAAAATAGTTAATTTGATCAGATGAGTGTTAGCTCGCCAAACAAACATCACTGACGTAGACCTGAGGATAAAAAACAACTTGCCTCATTCTAAGAGACACCCCCTCCCTCTTTTTCTAGGGTTGACCCTAACTCCCTCAACTGTTACCTTTTTTCCTGTTTTTTTGCTTTCTACACTGTTGTCCTACCTCAACAGATGCTGTAACCCCAGTGCAGCCCAAAGTTAGAATTTGTTTTTCAACTTTAAGTTAAATTTTTATCAATAACGCAAGCTTATAGATTTTTTACAGACTGTGGTTTGATGTTTTCCAAGTAGAAAAAGGTAATGTATGGTACATTGACTGCAGAGGAGAACTGGACCAAGCAAGTGTGATGTCACCCAGAGAAAATGAATTACTTCCAGTTTCTTGCAAAATGAAGTCAATTCAGTCGCCATTTCTCGTGATACTGACATTGCCATGTTAGAACCATCCTTCCATCCATCCATCCATCCATCCATCCATCCATCCATCCATCCATCCATCCATCCATCCATCTTCTTCCGCTTATTAGAGTGGGTCGCGGGGGCAGCAGTCTAAGCAAAGATGCCTAGACTTCCCTCGTCCCGGCCACTTCCTCCAGCTCCTCTGAGAGAACCCCGAGGCTATCCCAGGTCAGCCCATAGAAGTAGTCTTACCAGCGTGTCATGGGTCTTTCCCGGGGGCCTCCGCCAAGTGGAATACACTTGTTAGAATGTTCGCCTTTCTATGGTCCCACTGTCCATGGTTCTATGTTGAAACCATACTTATGTGTTACTTATGTGGACTTAATTGTCATAAAACAGTAAATTGACTATTAACATCAGGACGGATTTTCATAAACCCATTTGTGTTCATAAGGGAGTCATAATTATTATAGCTCTCACATTGTAAGTCTGTTTAAAAAGTGCCAAATAGACCAAAAGGTGAGCATAAGTTCTATGTTAGAACCATAGACATATAAATGAGAAGTGATTGGTCCGAGTCATCACTTCTATGACAAACACTCTAGCCATCATGACTGAGCTTTTTTAAAGGTCACGCCCCCTAGAACGAGCTCAGATGAATCTTTCAATCAAACATTTCAAACTTTTGACCACTTTGTTTTATTGAGGTGCCAGTTTATAACTTGATTTACTAAAAAAAACTTGTGAAAATTAACAAGAATATGTTAAAAGGAGATAGAACAAGGTTTTTCTGACAAATTGAATGACTGAGAAATCACTGTTTATTTCTCTATAGAAGTGTATGGGATTTTAGCTTCTTGGAGCTTTGGGTACTTCAATCAATGGTGACACAATGTTGTCATAGGCCCTGCCTCTGCCTGTAACATTGATTGTTACAGGCTCCACATTGATCATATCAGTTTGTTACCCACCTTAGATAATTCAATGCGCTTTTGCTTTTAACTTTTCTACTTTGTTTCCAGAGGTTAATGGGCAGACGGTGGAAATGGATGACGGGAAGTCAGGATATGTTGGCTCAAAGGTGGATCTCCGCTGTCGGTTCATCAACAGTTCTCCACCAGTAAAAATCTCTCAGGTATTTAACTGTTAGTTCCAACATCTAATATGCAGAAAGTTTATTAAAATACAATCCACCAAACAAATCTAATGAAGAAATAGTTCTGGTAAGAAGAGGAGGAAAACTTTAGTGATCTGAGAATAAGAAATTGATAATGATGTATACCAATGAATGCAATCCAGAATATCTCAGAATAGGAAACTAGTGTTAGAAGGCATCGTTTAACCCTTATACTATCCTAGGCACTTTAACATTGGGAGTTGGGTCATCTAGACCCACTAGACAGTGCTCTGAACCTTTTTTCTTCAATGATTTGTGATCTTCACTGGTGTCCATGGATTACATGAAATCTTTCCACCTTTGTCATGGTAGGGAGAACACGTCAATGTAAGGGTGGGGTCATCTAAGATAGCACAAGGGATAAAAGTCTTTCAAAACTTTTCTGAACTTAACCTGTTCATTTTAACAACCACTTTTACTAGTAACTCCTTAACCGTCTGTTTAAGAGTTTTTTACTGAAGCTAAGAAACATGTAAAAAGATTTGCGTAGCTGATATTTTAACACTTAAGAACATAGTTGGAAAGGCAATTTATAGTTTTAAAATAAGAACTATTTTAAAGTTACCAAAGGCCCTGCAACATGCTGACATATTCAGGTTGTACCCCGTCTTTGCCCAACAGTAGCTTGATTGGCCCTAGCAACCCCGCAACCCTAAAAGGGATTTAGTGGGTTCTCAAAATCGATGGATGAGTTATCAATAAAGATACTGAGGTGGTTATCTGTGTTGCTTTAGTCACCATCCAAAAATTTTTCCCATATCCCCAATGTATTGAACGTTTTCTCCTACAAGGTGACGTGGCAGAAGCTGGTCAACGGCACCAAGCAAAGTGTGGCAATCGCAAATCCATCCTTAGGCGTCTCTGTGGCGCCGCCCTATCGGGACCGTGTCACGTTCAGAAACGCAGCTGTGAGAAGGCGCACCCCTTCTCTGGAGGACACGACCATCATCTTCTCCTCGCTCCGCCTCTCTGATGAAGCCACGTACATCTGTGAATACACAACATTTCCTGCGGGGAATAGAGAGAACTCTGTAAATCTGACTGTGCATGGTAAGAACGCACAACAGAAGCCACTGAGAGCAGCACAAGGCAGCTAACTAAAAAGGCATATTGTACTTAGAGAAAACTAATAAGCAAATACATAAACTCATAAAACTGTTGCTACAGGCATGTAGGTTTAGTTTAGTACAGGAATAACATGTAATTTTTTTAAGTTAGATTTCCTCTGTGGGGCATAGTGCTGTCTCATATTGAGAGGGCCCTGCTTTTTTAAGGATTTTGCATGTTCTCCCCTGGTTGTACCCCGCCTTTTTCCAACAGTAGCAGGACAGGCTCCAGCAACCCGTGACCCCAAAATAATTCAGTGGGTTCAGAGAATGGATGGATTTGCTCTTGATTAGGAATTGTTCTGTATTAGAATAAAGTTTCATCTCTTTACAGTCCGGCCGACTACCCAGATGAGTCTTTCCTCCCCCACACTGGTGGCTCGTTCATCTAATCTCAAAACCCCAGTGGCAACCTGCATCTCTGCAAATGGAAAGCCTCCTGGCACCATCAGGTGTGTGTTTGTGTGATGTACAAATTTCCCCCGGCATGAGTTATACACTTTGCTTCCTCTGCCCAAATGATCGCCTATTTTCCTTCCTGTGTTTACAATAAATTGCCTACTCCTGTATTGTGATTATAAATAGGTGGGAGACGAGGGTGCCTGGAGAAGTGACTACCCGTGAGTACAGAAACTCAGATGGGACATTTACTGTTCAGAGCGACTACATTTTGGTACCCAGCAAGGAGACGCACAGGGAGACGCTCACCTGTGTCACAACCTACAATGAAGAGGTCTACACTGACAGTGTCACTCTGGACATTCAATGTAGGTCGCTTTCAAAGCCGTTGCACTCAGCATTGGGATACTGCGACAAGCTGATGTTGGTGTTTTCCTATCAGATGAACCAGATGTGACAGTGGAGGGCTTTGATGGGAACTGGTACCTGAATCGAGAGAACGTCCGTCTGACTTGCCAAGCAGATGCCAACCCTGCTGTCTCTCTGTATCAGTGGAGACTGTAAGTTTCCCGGTAGTTACTGGAAACAAGAGAAAGGCAGAAAAATGTGGAAAAGACCCAATACGATGAAAAATTGTGTTTGAAACATGCTCATATAAATGGTAAATGAAGTACAGTTATATAGAGTTTTTCTACCTTCCTCAAAGGCCCAAAGCGCCTTACAGTATCAGTCCCATTCACACACACATCCACACACTGGTGGCGGCTACAGTGTGTGAATGCATTTTTCTGATAATGGAGAATACATAAAATTACGCTTAAAATTGCATTTCCAAGTACGTCTTTATTGAAATCGTTGTGAATTAAGAGCAGACAAAAAAATGCTGTTTATAAGAAAAATATTTGTGGGCGGGTAACAAGCTCCCTGCTTCGCTCCATTCTAATGCATCCACTTGTAAATGTCTTGATCCATGTACGTCTGTGTTTTCCTCGTCTGAGGGGAGTAAAAGGCTGTAAGCTAGCGGGAGAATGTGTAAACAGAGTTCTCAGCAACCGGGAGAGAAAAAGGGGGGAGGGATTGTTCCGCGCCAATGTTCCCATTCACAATTTCTAATGAACTTCTGTTGCTCTGCAGAAATTATGTCCTCGAAAACGACACAAGTTTTTCAATTTTGGATAAAAACTGCTTAATCATGATTAAAAGACCACTGAGAATGCTTTTAAAATAGATCAAAAGATGATCGGTGTGGGGCTTTAAATCTGGTCAAAGTGAAAAAAGTTTGATCTAAGTGGGTCTCGTGATCTCTCGGTTTGAACTTTGCAGGGTGAACGGCTCAATCCCCAGCAGCGTTGAGGTCCGAGACAGCATTCTTTTGTTCAAGGGTCCGATCACGTACGACCTCCAGGGCACTTATGTATGCGACGCCACCAACAGCATCGGGACCACTTCAGCGTCTGTTGAGGTCAACATCATAGGTACAACTCCTAAACATCTGACTTTTAAACAATTCTAGACCTCACTGTTATTGTGTGCAAATACTGACATTTGTCTATATATGTGTGTGTATGTTACTCCTATAGAAAAGCCTCAGCCGCAGATCGCAACAGGTGATGTTGTCAGTGTAATTGCCTTATTATTGGCTGCTGGAGTTCTCATGGGCATCACCATCACTGTCTTGGTGCTCAAAATAAGAACCCGAAAGGATAATACATCGTATGTAAAAACCCTAAATTCATTTTTTGTTTGGTTGTCTGTTTCTTTTTTTAACTTCCCTTTTATGTGTTTTTTGTAGAAATGATTCTCCTTCTAGAAAACGGTCCCAGCCTATAAAAAGAAGACCCGGGGAAGACATCCAGGTGATTAAAAATGGGGGGGGGGGGGGGCATAATGTGTTGACAGATTTATAAGACAATTTTTAATAGTACAAAATGTCAAAGAAAGTTGTTTTTGTCTTACTTTCATATATTTTCTATATGTTAACAGTTTTCTGTTTTTTTGTATCTATTAACATATAATCTATTAAAAAGTACAATTTTGTTTTCATAGCACCTGGGGAAATTTTACGAGGAGCTGCCAAACACAGCAGACTATGTGAGCTACCGACTGGCCTGTAACAAAGAGGACTACCCCGAGCCCTACTCCCCACCAATCAACCCCCCTCTGTCATTTCTGCCACAGAACCCCCACCACACCTCACAGACAATGCCTTCAAAGGGTACCAGCTGCACCGGCACCCCTTCGAAGAACACTTTTAACCCTCCTTCATACACCACAGCCATCTTCAAGTACCCCTCTGTGCCAGGTCTGTCCTCTCCCCCCCCTGGAGTGGGGTCATACACATTTCCCAAAGAGCAGTATGTCTGAAGTGACCCGGTTTCCCCTCACTCAGGCACCTCGGGCCAGCTAACGGAAGTGACAGGATTCAAAGCCGAAGCGCCCGCTGGGCCATCCAGTTCGGTTTCACGTGGCTGGTCCAAGGACACCGATCTTTTCTTTGCTTAAATGCAACTGTTTCGTTCATTCGTCCCGTTTTTCACATGTCACATGTTTGAAATGCAATGCTCCATGTTTAACTGTTAGGTTAGTGGAGGTTTATTTAAACAAAAAGAAAAAAAAAACATTTGATGATTGGTTGTATAATTTTTGATCCAATCTAACTGAAGGGATGGGATTACCTCTTGATGTGCTTTACTCCTTCCTTTATCCACTGTGACTCATTTAAAAAAAAGGGAAAAAAAGAGAAATAAACCACAACAAATTAAATGAATGCTCCCCTTCTGTATCTCTGATTCCATCCTGTTCATCCTGAATGCATTGTTCTAATCCGTTTGGTTATGCATCCTGGTTCTCTGTTGTGCATGTGTTTTGATAATCTGTTTTTCTTTGTACAATAAAAAAAGGCAAAATTTATATTAACTGATTTATACATTTGTATGTTTTTATTGGTGATGTCTGTGGTTGTTGGAGGAACACTGGAGTTTCTAGCATTTCAATAAAGAAGATCCAAACTGCAGTGAACGTCTGCATCTCAAAGATCGAACCTCTTTATGGAGATCGAACCCATTTTATTTAAAAGGGTTAAACAACAAACAAAAATGCACCGATAAAAATTTAAAGCTACTGTTGTGAATAAAAAATGTGAAAAAAATACCCCAAATCTTTTGCTTTCAGTGTTTATCCTAATAGACCTGCAGCTGCATAAAATTAACAAAAATCAACCAGAGAAACATTATTAAAGGGTGTGTTGTTGTAGACTTTACAGAACCCATAAAGTGACATGAAAGTAAACATTGTATTGGTTTCTCCTGCGCACAATGAAAGTTTCTAAACATTATTTTCCATGAAAATCTGTTAATGCAGCCGTTAATACAAATACCAAATGGCTTCAGATTGTCGAAGGAATCCAAATGTCAAATATAATCTAGAACCTTTGCAAAGTAATTGCGACGATGCAGACGTCAGGCTCTCTGACGTTCAACACCCTGTAGGTCAAGTTCTTGTAGAATTAGATGGACATGTTCTTTCCTTACATGCAGCCCGTTTTTAATGCACTTTGCATTCATCCATCTATGCCCATTGGGTTAAACGGATAATATTACTTCTTCCTAAATAATAGTGGTAACCTGATCAAAGCTGGTACACCTCCTGCACCAAAACAAACCGCATGACTTTAAAACTAGTTTTTAAGGTGACTTTCAGAGACAACAGACTGACCAGGCTGGGAAAGCAAAGCTGCAAAGTCTTTGTAGGCGTTTCCACAGGTAAAATAAAACTTAATTAGC
The DNA here is from genome assembly GCA_037389245.1 of Oryzias sinensis. Classification (NCBI taxonomy): domain Eukaryota; kingdom Metazoa; phylum Chordata; class Actinopteri; order Beloniformes; family Adrianichthyidae; genus Oryzias; species Oryzias sinensis. The sequence goes on along the minus strand of CM074497.1, from coordinate 18,890,611 downwards.
TCACAGGTAAATGACTCTGAAAAGGTCTCCTGTGCGCAAATGACCACTTAGTTTATGGTGCAAACCAGATACTTTCTTGTGCGCACAAAAAAACCCTTCAATGTTACTTTAGAGCTCCGTACCGTACTCTGCTCAAACAAAAAAAAAAAAGTGCTCTATTAATTACCACCTTAACCCTTGTGCTATCTTAGATGACCCCACCCTTACATTGACGTGTTCTCCCTACCATGACAAAGGTGGATAAAGGTGGAAAGATTTCATGTAATCCATGGACACCAGTGAAGATCACAAATCATTGAAGAAAAAAGGTTCAGCGCACTGTCTAGTGGGTCTAGATGACCCAACTCCCAATGTTAAAGCGCCTAGGATAGCACAAGGGTTATACTTGATGTGATTTTCACAAGTCACTTCAAGAATCAAACTTATATTTGTGCTGCAGTCTTTCATAGCTATCTTCTCTACTTACTCTTTTAAAAATGTCCCTTCTCATCATTCTCACATTATGAATATTCAGATTCTCAATCTCAACTTTAGCCTTTAAACTGACTAGCTCAGTGCACACACTCGGTGCCATTTTTGCCGGCCTCACCAAGTCCCAAATTATCTTACTGTTGGAAATGCATTTTGCAGCTGAAACATAGGGACACAGTGAGTCTAAAAAGCCATGACTTTAATCCGTCTTTCTCATCTCTTTGTTGTAAAGCTCTTTGACGCTGACTCGGATAAAGTATTTTTCTGCATTCTTTTATCTGTTGCATGGTATCAAGGTTTCAAGCCTCAATCATGTCCACAATTCTGTGGTCTTCTCAGTGAACATTTACAGTAACAAAGGATCTGCTGAGGTTTGTGAATTCGAAAATTTTCTCTTTAGTTTTTGCAAAATATGTTGAGAGTTTTAACATTTTGAATGACAGGTTTAGAAGAATCATTTGCAAACTATTATGAAATTGCGGCTGGTTCTGATTTTTGTCTTCGTATAATGGGCCACTCTGCATTTTTCATTATTGCTTTGATGACTGGATCCTCGCCTATGCTCTGTGTTGGACTCACTGCAGTGTTCAGGATTCCCTGCCATCGTGTGTTCCAGCCCTGTCCTGCCTCCTGTGAATGAGTAACTCCCATCAACTGTGGCACCCTCACATATTCTGGGCCTGTCAGTGTCTTGGTACCAGAACCTTTCGTACGTTTCCCTCAGTTCCGCTTTCAACACAATAATCCTGGACAGACTCTGCGACAAACTGCTCACTCTTGCCCCCCCTCCCCCCCCACATGCAATTGGATTAACAACTTCCTCACAAACCGAACACAGACTGTGAGACTTGGCCCCAACCACTCCTCCATCCGCACACTCAGCATCGGTGCCCCACAGGCCTGTGTGCTAAGCCCCCTGCTGTACTGCCTCTACACTTATGACTGCAGCCCAGTCCACAACAACAACTGCATCATCAAGTTTGCCGACGACACCACAGTGGTCGGACTCGTTCCCAGGGGGGATGAGTCTGCCTACAGAGAGGAGGTCCTGAAGTCGACAACCTAGTCCTCTGAGAACAACCTCACCCTGAACACCAGCACAACCAGGGAGATCATTGTCGACTTCAGGGAACATGGCGCGGACCCAACCCCCCTCCTTACTAATGGGGAGCACGTGGAGAGGGTCCACACCTTCAGGTTCCTCGGCATTACCATCTCTGCCGACTTCTCCTGGACAGCCAACACCACTGCCATCATCAAGAAGGCTAAGCAGCGTCTGCACTTTCTGAGGGTCTTCAGGAAGAACAACATCAGCACCAACCTGCTGCTGACCTTCGACCAGTCATTGATCCAGGACCTGCTTACTTACTGCATAACTGTTTGGTTCGGCAGCTGCATGGCCGCAGATAAGAAGAGACTGCAGAGAGTCGTCGAGAAGCCTCAGAAAATCATTGGATGCCCTCTCTCCACCCTGACAGACATCTACTCCGCGTGCTGCATCACTAGGGCTCATAACATTATCAAGGACAGTTCACACCCCGGCTCAGACCTGTTCAACCTGCTGCCCTATGGGAGGCGCTACAGAGGCATCAGAAGCGAAACAAACAGACTCAAAAACAGCTTCTTTCCAAAGGCAATAACTATCCTCAATTCCCAAATGCACAGATAAAATCCATATTCCTGTTTACTTCTCTGTCCACAGTGTCAACACTCTACCTCATTACCACCTCTTGCACTTCTAAAATATTTACACACAGTTTTCTCACGCAATTTTGCACAATAATTTTGGCACTCTTCATTACAGTTTATATTTGCACACTTGTACATACTGTTTGTTTGTTTGGTATTATTGTATTACGATGTTTTTTTATTTCCCTTCCTTGCTGTTCTTGCACTGATGGCGATGCTTCAATCTCATTGTACTATGCACAATGACAATAAAGCAAATCTAAATCTGATCTAATCTAAATCTGAGTGCTTTCTGTCCTGTTGCTGTTTGGACTTCGACTCTTTTTGGATTTTTGGATTTGATCCATTTTTTGGCTCTGACCTCAGAAAGATTACCCGTTGCCCCAAACTTGCTTTCTGTGGATGGAAAGTCTTCAACTAATTTGGGAGATCCTAGCAGAACCCACCTTGCTTGGCCCTCTTGTTCTCCAGCAAGGTGACAAGATAGTATAAAGAACTAATTAAAAATGTTTGGCTCTTGAAATACAAAAGGAGTTTGAACAACATCAACACACCTTGCATGTCCAGAGATCACATAATCCAAGGTTTTCGGTTTCTGTTTTTTGGACAGGTCAAACATAAAAAAAGACATTTAGGTGTGAAGGTACATAAGGATATACATGTTTGCCTTAATCAACCTGGGCAGAGTAAAAACATGTGCAGGTATGTGCTTTGCTGCACGAAGAGGAAAGCTAAACCATTTACCCATGCAAATGTCCTGTATAATAGATGAGCATACTATCCGTGTGTTGGTTAAACCCCGAGGGAGGAAGAATGGAGATCACAGCAAAGGCAAAATAGTTTGCTTTACATCTTGTCGGTTTTAAGTCTGACTAATTCTTTGTTGATGGCAGGATTTTAGCAAAACTCAGCAGGTGACCAGCCAAATACCAGCCATTTGAGGAGTTATCTGTTTTACGGTGTTGGACTCAAGAGGCAGAGGTACTCACAATCACCATGATACCATGGTGACCCAACTGCTGAGACTGGCTCTTCTGTCTCTTAGTATAACTCTGATCACTTTTACAGCACAAAGTACAGGTAAGTTATGCAACTAGGCCAAATGTTGCGTGCGATCTATGTGTTTGTCTATCCGTCTGTCTGTTTCTAGTAGTGCATGTGTTCATTAACATACTTGACAGAAGACAAATGTTTCAGTCCTGCTTGCTCTTATCCAAAATGACAACTGAATGAGGTCAAAACTCAAGCGATATAATTTTAACTTCTGATGAGATACTAGACAGAAAACTGTTGTCTGTGGCCATGGCAACAAAGAAAGGTCAAGCTGAAAGGGTTAAGGTTCTGTGTTTATAGGTGTGGTAGAGATGGTTCTGGATGTTTGCAGATTAAAGAATGACAGCCACTCTGACAGACCCAGTGTAATCAATCTTGCCGTGCCAGCTTGTGGGTCACATTACACTTCTTTTCTTCCTCCCCTCACAGCTGCATCTGTAGATACATTTGTGTATCCTGCCCCAACCTCAACTGTGGAGATCAACCCGAACTGGGAGGTGTTGTACAGCAACACCAGTGTGTATGGGGTGGTGACAAATACTGTGGTTTTGAAGTGTGGTACCACCCTGCCTGATTTGTACATATGGAGCTTCACTCAGCCCGGCACTGAAGCCATAAAAGCTGTGGTGTATAACCTGGGAAGAGGACCAAAGATCCAGAAGATAGCTAAGACCCTGGGACAACTCACGATAGTCTTGAACAGTGCAGATGTGAGCATTGAGAAGCTGCTTCTGGCTGCTAATGGCTTGTTCACGTGCCAAGCCTTCTACAACATTGACGAGGACCCCAAAGTCCACTATTACTATGTTCATCTCACTGTTCAAGGTAAGTTATAAGTCTGTGTGGACTTGCGATTTTGCAAAATGTCTGACTTCAGGGTATAGTTCTAGTAGAATACTAGTGCAGAGAGCAAATTTCTTCTCATGTAACTTTGACCTTTTCTTTTTAATACAGTCCCAGTCAGTAAGCCTATCCTCCTAATGACTGGCACTCCAGTGGAGGGATCCAAATTGTGGATGTACTGTAATGTGACCAATGGCACTGGACCCATTCAGTACGTTTGGCTACACGAGACTCAAAATAAAAACGTCACCAACCTAAACCAAAACAACAGCGTTGTCCATGTGGATGAGGTGAACAGGAACTACACTGGCTGGTACCGTTGTGTGGTCAGCAATGCCGTCAACAATGAAAGCTCAGATCAAGTCTGGCTGGACATTAAATGTATGTATTTACAAATCATACCAGATAACTTGACTTTAAATTTAGGCTTGTCCTTGGAAATGTGGGCTATGTGTTTTTGTTTTAACCACGTACATATTTTTGGGGTTTTTATCTGTCCATATTCAGTTTATAAACAATAAATTCATTAACTTACAAAGAATCATTAGAGACTGATGGCTTTTGTTTTGATAAACTCTTTTACCAAACTTGGTACATTGACAGGGTTAAAAGCCAACGGTCTTTAAGACTTTTGATTTCTTTTGATTAAGGCTTTTGTAAATTAATGTTTTTTTTAATATTATTATTATTTATTAAAAGGTTAGTTTAGTAAAGATGCATTAAAACTCCTCATATGGATCTCATCCTCTGTAGTTCATTTTCCCACTGTTGTCAAAATTTTTCTGTCCTCAGTTGGTCCAGATGATGCTCACATAGACGTCTCTCTAAACACTATATCGGAGTGGCGATACACCGCTTTGGAAACAAAGAATGTTTCTCTGGTGTGTCAGGCCCAGTCCAACCCACCAAGTCAGTACCTCTGGTTCTACAACAACTTCCAGATCAACACCGGGCCCCAGCTCACCATCACCAAAATCCTGCGAAATGACACTGGCAACTACACTTGTTTTGCCCAGAACACCCACCTAAATACCAGCTCCAACAGAACCATCAACCTGATGGTGTACTGTGAGTGTGAACATACTGAAGATTCCTTCTTAGAATTGTAATCATGATTGGGGGTTAGGCCACTTAGGCAGCCGCCATTGACTGCCACCAAAGCCATACTGCACCGGCGCCCTTTAGGCTCTCCAGTAGGTGGCAGGCCCAAAGGGGAGTGATCCTATGCACTTGCATTTAAGCCCTAACCCCAAGCCGGTTACCAGAGTGAGGCTCCAGTGATGAAAATCCAGACGACATATTCATATTTAGTTGCAGACTACTCCTACAGAGGCTATGAATCATAATTGTCTCATGCATCTTGAAATAAATCTTTGGAACTTTGTAAATAGTTCAGTGGAGCTTCCCTTGGCTTTTTGAACATTTTCACAAGGTTTTGACCTTTGTTTATTTAATTTAACTTTTTAAATTTTGTTTACACATATGTGATCTTACTTATAAAACATAAAAATAGTTTGATCTCAATTTTTGTGATTTTTACAGTAAAAAAAGACTGAATTTAAAACTCGGAATTGACCTATTTTTTTTTACAGTTTCATGTTCTTTGTGTAATAATCATGTAATACGATGGAAAATATCTTAAAGTAAAGAAACTGGGGTTGCACTAAAAAGATGGATGTCAAGCATTGGCACAAAAACAGTTTTAAAGATAAAATATTAGAGAGAGTTGCAAAGTAGTAAAAATGTAAAAATAAATAATAATAAAAAGGCCCCAGACTACTAAAGGTTATCTTCAATTGTGTGAGATTTATATCCAGGTGTTGGTTGGCCCATAAAAACTGACTTTGAAAAGGGATTCTAACTGACTTTATGATGTTTTCTGAAGCAATGCGATAGTATTTCCACTTAGATCTGCTTTAGCGTATGAAGATCATGAATAAATCATTTTAAGTAATATTTTTTAAAAGTGGCAAAGTGCTGCAATATTACAGAACAATGAAGAAAACATCTTCCCCTCTAATGTTGGTGCAAAAAGTCATTTAAATATTTTGCATGAACTTTTGCGACACATACTTATACTGACTACTTTCTTATGGCTACAGATCCTCCTGACGGATCTCCCTCCTGCTCTGTGGAGCCGGCTTTGAATCACACCTCCCTCAGACTGATCTGCTCTTGGTCTGGAGGATTCCCCTCACCTGCCCTCAGCTGGACTGGAAATATCACAGGAGATCAGTCTGACAAAAAACAGCCAACAAATCCACTTAACAGCTCTGCCATTCTGCTGCCCTCTGGAGGCCTGACTCCCAACAACAGCTTGTTTACCTGTGTGGGCTCACATCCTGCTCTGAAACAGCAGACAGAGTGCAGAACGCGCACATGTGAGTAGATGGATCACAGCAAAACAAAAAAAGCACAACGGAAAAAGGACAGAACAAATAATAGTTGTATATTTCCTCCTCCTTCAGATCTTCCTTCTGCAGAGCTACAGTGTTTTACCTATGTGACCAACAACAAACAGTTTCTGATGCTGTCTTGCTCCTGGGATGGAGGGATTCCAAAGGCCTTGTTGTGGTGGGAGGGCCCTGGGGGACAGAACAAAAGTGGAGAAGAAAGCTCCAATATTTTGGTTCTCAGTTTTGGCACGGCCAGGAATGAGAGAGCCTACACCTGCTATGCTCAACACCCACTACTGGCTCAGCATAAAACCTGCCTTGTGACTCTAGGTCAGTGTTAGACAGAGTACTCACACTGCAGAATCACACTGTAGAATAGAAGTGCTGTACACTTGAAACAGATGGAAAAAATCTGCATTGCCACCTAGTGGTGAAATATATATTTTTACTTTTTGTGTTTGATCAAACGGTTAAGTCAGAACTTTAAAAAAAAAAACTAATGACTAAAGACGAGGCTTGGCAGGCTGTGGAAGTTAGCAATGGTTTATGACAATAAGAAGAAAAACATTCAGTCAATTAAATGACATAATGTAATTGCAAACATGTCATGCTCAAAAATATTTCAGATAAAACTATACAACACTTCTAGAACGATTAAACTGGAGTTTGATTACATACAAAAACTAAATCCGAAGTAGAAATTAGCAATGATGTTTGAAAACTTTACATAACAGGGAGTATAAAATAAAGCATATAACTTTGACTTGAGTCATTTTCAAGTTAAAATGTGAAAAAAACCTGTGTTTATTTCTGGTTGCTCTATGTATTTAACATCCCTCTGCTTTAAACAGTCTCGGTCAGTAAGCCCATCCTCACATTGAGAGACTTTCCAGTCGAGGGATCCACAATACGGATGATTTGCAGCGTAAAAAATGGGACTGAACCGATCCAGTACATGTGGCAGCGTCAAACCCTCAATGGAAACTTCTCCACCTTCTCAGAGGGGAACCAGAGCTTCATCTTAATGACGTATATCAACAGGAACCACACAGGGTGGTACCGCTGTGTGGTCAGCAACGCCGTCAACACCGAGAGCTCTGACCCCTTCTGGTTGGACATCAATTGTATGTATTTATTGAGCACACCGTAGATTTTTATTTTTAGTTTTTTACTTTGTTGGTTACGGAAATTCCTGACATGGTTGGGGTCTAAATCATCCAAAGAAAGATGAATCGCTTTTTTCACAGCAGCTTTGTTAGTTCCTTCTCTGAGGCAGAGAATAAAGAATGATGTAAAATGATGCTGAGTGTAGTCAGCAAACATGAAGATTGTACAACTCTCCCTGGTCTGAACATACTCTGTCACAGGAACACAAATCTGGATGGAAACTAAGAAGATAGTATTCAGAGCTAAATGGCTCAATGACAAAAAGAGGATTTTGAGTAAGAAAAACAATAGATGCTCTCCTGAAAGGAAACAGGAGATTAAACTATATCAGAAAGGGTCTTACTAACCAATAAAGGTAAACTCTAATACATACGGATTTAGTAAGCATTCATGAGCCCATCTAGTCCATGACAGCATGAACTGCAGTTTGTCCAGAAGCACATCCAAGTGCTGCACTGAAGAGAGATGTGGAGTTCATTTAGTCACTCGGAATTAAGTTTATTCTTTAAAATATAGGGGTGTAACGATTAATCAGTTTAATTGATCCATTTATATTCCTTGAATCCAACCAGATCAATCTTTCTGAGGCAAGTTGTTAATCAAATCGATCTATTCCATTTTAAAATTGCTTCAAAATGAAATAAATCAATTATATCGACATTGGAAAATACCATTTGGATTGAAGCAGTTTATTTTACTATAACATAAAAATGATTAAGCACATCCCAGCAGACAACACAAACGGGATGTATTCCTGATCGATTGTAGGTCAGAGAATCAGATCGAAGATGGTCGTTTTTAAATGAACCAGTACTCACTATGAATTGTATTGGCAACCACAAATTATGATGTGAATCAGATCGCTGTTAAAATGAATCGTTACATTAATTCCTACTGAACTAGGAAAAGAAAGGTTTTCTTAAAAATAAAAGTCACGTAGGGACTCTACACCTTTTGTCCAAAATCTCACCAGTCCTACTAAATACAAAACATTTGTAGCTTCTACAAAAATAGTAAAAGGTCTGTCTGTGTACAAAAATTCACTATACCAACAATGCTTTTTCAGAATGTATCCTTTTTAAAAAAAAATGGTCTTCTTATTAAACACGATTTGATAAGAAATTTGCTAAAGACTTGATAAAATATGTGGTTGATAGGTTGATGAACAATGTTTTTGTTTCCCTAGAAAAAAGTAAAGATAACAAATTTCTCATTTTTATCTTCCTGGTGTCTCTTTTGTTTCTTCTCAGTTGGTCCAGACAATCCTCAGATAAACATCTCTCCAAACCCCATGATGGACCGGATTCACACCGCTGTGGAGCTAGAGAGTGAATACGTCACTCTGGAGACACAGGCTGTTTCTTTGATGTGTCAGGCCCAGTCCAATCCACCCGGTCAATACATTTGGTTTTTCAACAACTCCCAGATCCACAACAGCTCACAGCTCACCATCCCCAAGATTCTCAGAAATCACACTGGCAACTACAACTGCTCTGCCCAAAACATCCACCTAAACACCAGCTCCAGCAGAACCATCAACCTGACTGTGTACTGTGAGTGTGACCTCCAATCCTGTTAACTGTTTTTGTGTCCCTCATGTTTTAATAGTTTTTTTCAAGCGAAATGGAAGGCAAATTTCATTAGTTATACATTTAATTCTATTTTTTATGTTAGTTTCCATATCATACATAATGTCAAAGATACATATCTTGTATTTTTTTGTTCTCGCTGTGAAAAAATAAACAATATTTAGGGCAAAATAAGTGAGGATATAAGATTATTGTCTTACAGCCAGTTCAGTGAAAGCTCAAACATGCAGACTTTGGCTGCTTTGTAAAAATATTTGTTTTTCACAATGACAGCCGTCTTGTCTGACCAATTACAGAAAAAGGTAACAGTTTTTGTAGGATCATTTCTACTTTATGAGGAAAAACTATTGTAGAATGAATGAAACCAACTTACAGAAAATATAGAATATCTTTTAATTATGGTAAGTGATGTTTGTATGTGTGAAACATAAAAAAATGCAAAGCCTTTTGCTTGGTTTTTCTGTCATGATGTTAAATATTACATGGATACCAGTGGGCAGGGGGGAAAAAAATAATGCACTTTTTTAACTTCTTCCGGTGATGAAACCGCAAATGGATTGATTTGAGTCTATTTTAAGTCTGGAGTAATGAATAACGTCATTTGCTGTTATTTTTTGCTAGCAGTGGAAAAATAAGGGCTAAACATATTAACCAGAACTAAAAACTGTTTAAAAAATGGCTTTTACTGTATGAATGTAAACTATATTTATGCCTACTCTCAACCATCACTGCCTTTTTTGTTTTGCATTGTCCCTGCAGACCCTCCTGCAGGCTCCCCCTCTTGCTCCATGGAGCCAGCTCGAAATCACTCCTCTCTTAGACTGATCTGTTCCTGGTCCGGTGGATTTCCTTCTCCTGTTCTACATTGGAGAGGAGATCTTGTACAAAATCTGTCTGATGCAAGACAGCAAACAAATCTACTCAGCACTTCTGCCATCCTGCTGCCCTCTGGAGGAAAGACTCTTAACACAAGCTTGTCTACCTGTGTGGGCTCACATCCTGCCCTGAAACAGCTGACAGAGTGCAGCACACTTACATGTGAGTGGAAAAATCACACAACAAAACATTGAAGTGCTGAATTGTTTACCTTTCCTTCTCTTCCAGTTATTCCTTCTGCAGAGCTGCAGTGTTTTGCCCAAGTCACTGACAACAAAAAGGATCTGATGCTGTCCTGCTCCTGGGATGGAGGAGCTCCAAAAGCCTTCATATGGTGGGAGGGCCCCGGTGGACAAAATAAAGGAGGAGAAGAAAGCTCAAATGTCATGTTTATACGCTATGATACTGCCCACTTTGAAAAACCCTACACCTGCTTTGCTCAGCACCCACTTCTGCTCCAACCCAAGACCTGCAGACTGACTCTGGGTCAGTACCTATTCTCACATGCAGTAGGACAAACAAAACAGACTAGGTTTGTGTATTAGACCTGCATGAGTGCAGAAGTCTGCAGCTCATGTAGGATTAGGAAAGAATACGTTTTTTTCTGTAGATCAGACAAAATCGTGTGTATAAATTATACATGTAGCATTCTCATAAAGGTCTGGATACATCACAGGAAATTGTAGTGCGTCATCTGCAGCACAGCTTCAAATCAAGGCTTGGTGTGTTCAGTTTCTTTCACTTTGACCTAAAACCAGCAGGTTATCTAAAAGGTCCAGATGCCATCAGTAGTTTTCAAAATAAGGCTGGTTTTCCCAGTTTTTGTAGGAGGATTCCAGTTTATTTAACTCTCTCTATACAGATGCATGTAAAAAAGGAATGTATTTATGTTGCAGCAGCGCAACAAAACAGACTTACTTGTTTGCCTTCAGTGGAGCACCTTATGGTGTTGCTACTGAAGCAGATACTGTCACACATGTATTGACCAGAATAAGTCAGAAATGGGTTTCCTCACCTGCAGGGTCACAGATTAATGCATTACACTCATTCTAAGGTCTTACCACTTTAAAGTTTTTATTTGTAGTTGAGCTGCCTGTTTAGCGCATTGTGATCAAGCATACTAGCAAATTCTGAATTCTCATGCAGTAAAAGAACAGCCAGAGGTTTTCCTTAAAGACACACTCAAATAAAAGTCATGTGTTTGGGACTTTTAAACATATTCTTGGTGTATTTTCTGATGAAAGAGGACATATATTAAGAAAATTAAGCTCAAAATCGCATTTCTGAGTATTTCTTTATTCAAATAGTTGGGAATCAGGAGTAGATGAAAGCATGCAGTCTGAAAAAGAACATATTTGTGACAAAGAGAAAATACCCCCCTGCTCTGAACTTTAAGGAATAGGGAGGGGAATGGGAGGCTGGTTGCTCTGTGCCAACGGTCCAACAAATCAAGAATCAAAGAAGTAATGAACTACTGCCGCCCTGAAGAAAGTATGTCATAGAAAACAACACAAGTTTACAGATTTTGGCTAACAATGGCATAATTATAATGGCATGATTACTAAAAGACCACTAGGAACATTTTTACAATAGATTAAAATATGATTGGAGTGGGTCTTTAAGTTTCAAAAAACACATTCTTATGAAATTTTAAGACTCTGATTGCCAACCTCTGATAAACCAGGAATAAAAATTGACCATAAAGTAATATCTGCTATAATTGAAAACGACAACTTTCTTACATGTGTGAATCTTTTCCAAAAACAGTCCCTGTGAGTAAACCCAACCTCCTGGTTAGCGATGCTCCAGAGGAAGGATCCACAATGTCGATGCGCTGCAATGTGGCCACTGGAGCTGGACCCATCCAATACATGTGGCAGCGTGACACCCCCACAGGAGACTTCACAACCTTCGCAGAGGGAAGCAGCATCATCATCAACAAAGTCAACCGCAGCTTCACAGGCTGGTACCGCTGTGTGGCCAGCAACTCCATCAGCAGTGAGAGCTCTGACCCTTTGAGGGTGGACATCATCTGTAAGGTTCAACTCACACATTTTCAGCAGAAAACGGTGATGAAATGAAAATGTTTGTGAATTTGAGTGTTTTTAGATAAATTCAGCTTATGCTTACCCAGGATTAATAATCGGTTTGCAGTTCACCTTATTTTACCTATGTTAGTTTCTTATTACACTCTCGTAAGCAGAGGGTTTGGGTCAGGAAAGTGTTCAAGAACGATTTAAATGGACATTCTTGACAGCGCATTTAGCTCAAAGTGTTCACACTGGACAAGCATGGATGGACAACTTCTTTTTTTCCCTGTTTCTTCTGTTTACCAGCACATTTCCGCCACCTACAGTTGGAAGAGGTTTGGTAAAAATGATCAAAGCCGTGTAAATCTTGTGAATCTCGCTCCAGGCTTTTCCTTTCACAGCTCTATTCTGATACAGTATTTTGAAAGTCTAGGTGTCATATAATTCTAGCCGGGCACAAACTGCAATAATTAATTTCTCCTCTGTCAACAATTTTAAAATGGTTGGCACTTCCATGAATTAAAAAGGAAGCCATCCATGTGTCACTACTTAATCTGAGTCCCGGATCAGTTCAACCTGGTTTAACTTTCAACACGCATTCAAGGACGCTCGTTTTGTACATAGAGCCCGAAAACGATTGTAGAAACTTGAATAGCTACACGTGAATGCGAGAGTTTTGAACACAGAAGCCCAAAACACATATTTATGTGTTATTTATCTTCGGATGTGGCCGTTGAGGGCACCTTGCCAAGGCTGGTGTGAATGTAGTTTGATGTTTTGATATTAAAAATTTTTTTTTTTTTTTACTTTTGATGAGCCATAAACTACAGATACCTTGAAGGTGGAGAATCACAGGCATTTTGATGAACTCCTGTTTTTAGTGATTTTCTTAATTCCACCTGGGCATGAATAGAGTATTTTTGGATGAAACTGAAATGAAAACTAAAAAAAGACAATACCAAAATCTCACAGATATAGTACATGACACAAATTTAATTAAAACAATCTAGAGTCTTTTTGGCAAGCACACATCTCACTCATTTCCTAAGTGTTTCCTCTAACTTTCTCTTCAGTTGGTCCAGATGATCCTCAGATTGATGTCACTCCAAAAACTGTATCGGAGCGAGGATACACGGCTCTGGAAAAAGAAGCTGTTTCGCTGGTGTGTCAGGCTCAGTCCAATCCAGCAAGTCAGTACATCTGGTTCTACAACAACTCCCAGCTTATCTATGGGCCGCAGCTTACCATCACCAAAATTCTGCGTGTGAACGCTGGCGACTACACCTGCTTAGCCCAGAACACTTTCCTCAAAACTCGCTCCAAAAGAGCCATCAGTCTGACTGTGTACTGTAAGTGTGACCATCCTATTACCAGTCATCTTTATCTGTCTAGTTTGAACCATTTTTTGGGGTAAATAAATGTACAGTACTCCAAAAAGGTATCAATTACCCTTTTTGCAGACCCCCCTGATGGATCCCCCATTTGCTCCATGGAACCAGCTTTAAATTACACCTCAATAAAACTGATATGTTCCTGGCCTGGTGGATTTCCCTCGCCTGCTCTACAGTGGAAAGGAGATCTTGTAGATCAGCTAAATTCACAGGACAGCTCTACCATTCTGCTGCCCCCTGGAGGCCTGATTCCCAACAACAGCTCGTTTAGCTGTGTGGGCTCACATCTTGCCCTGAAACAGCAGACAGAGTGCAGCACACGCACACGTGAGTTTAAAAACTTACAGTCGAAAATATTAAAGCGTGATGGAAAGAACAGAAGTAATCAACCATTTACTGCTCCCCCTCCAGTTCTTCCTCCTGCAGAGCCGCTGTGTTTTGCCTACGTGACCAACAGCCAACAGCATCTGATGTTATCCTGCTCGTGGGATGGAGGGGCACCAAAGGCTTTTGTGTGGTGGGAGGGCCCTGGGGGCCAAAGCAAAGGTGGTCAAGAAAACTCCAACATCCTGGTCCTTCGTTACGGTACTGCTCGCAGTGGGGAACCCTACATCTGCTATGCTCAGCACCCACTTCTGCTCCAACCCAAGACCTGCAGACTGACTCTGGGTCAGCACTCATTCTCATAACACAAAAGCACACGTGTGATTGGTCTATCAAACTAATGAATGTCTTTTTATGAGTAGAGGCCCCCGTGTTGTTGACCCAACGCAGAGTCATCTCTGTCTACGAAGGAACTGACGTGCAGCTAACCTGTAATCTGAGAGCTAACTATCTTCCTGTCAACGAAATCACCTGGTTCAACAATCGAGGTGCTGATATCCGTGACACGTCAAAGTACATATGCTGCTGCGAATATCTGCTTGGGCCAATCTGACCGTAAGAGACACAGACGAAATCATGACAGTGGAGAGTACAGGTGCTCCACTAAAATGCTGTTGAGGAGCAGAAATCAACGCCACTTGGTGGTTAAAAGTAAGACGCTTTTTTATATACCTTTATCTAACATATCATTCAACAAACTGATCTTCACTCTGACACCAAAATGATTCTAAAGGTTGAAAAGGAAGGGTGAAGTGGGACGGGCCTAATAATGTTCCCAACATTGGCCATAGGGCTGGACAATGTAAAGTCTGTCAATTGTTAGACAACTCCACCTGCCAATCAAAACAAACAAAATACTGTTTCTTAATAAATTTTAGGTTTAATATAATCAGAACAATTGGATTTACAAAATATTATTGTCTATAAATAATGGATACATTCACACACAAAGACATCCTGCCTTCGCCCAACATTGAAAAATTATCTAAGGTAAATGTGTTTTTTTTGTTCTAAATTACACGTATTTGTTTTCATCAGAACATCCCATGCCACCCAATGCAACCTGATCAAAGTGGACATACAACAGCTTCGATATGAGAAACCAGGTGCGAGCCGTATGGCAGGTGGAGAGGAGACAAATGGAGGGTGGACAGGCTTTTCACTCGAGCACCGCTTGGTGTCCGAGCGCCCAGGAAAGGGAAGAAATAGCAATGGCTCCTAAAAGTGCCCAGGCGAAGGAGAAAGCGCGCTACAGATCGACTGGTATCAAAACATCATCCAAGATCCGGGATGTGAGGAGTCATTGCTGCTGGCTGACACCGACGTTTACATACCAGTTTCGTGATCATGTCTATTAACTGGTCATGACTGGCCGATACCCCTCTCTGCTGCAAAGACTCCAGGTACAGGATATAATATGGGTCGATGTCCACAATTTTAAACTAAATTTTAAAAATACAAAAAGGTAGTGCAGACAGTGTTATAAAAATCTGAAGCAGGTGATTATTCAAACATAATTCATATTTCTGCTGATTGCTTCAATGATGTCCATGATAACGGCCTGTTTTTCTCTTTTGACCCTCCTAGGTGAACCTGCGTCACTTCGGCCACACATCGCCCCTCACAGTAACACAGCATCCACTGTTCCTTCTTGACACCTTCTGCTTCTTTTTCTGACTAAACGTTTTCAATCTCCACTCACTGTGAATGAAATATCTGAAACAGCAATGAATCTGCATTGAGGGTAGGAAGTCCTGCAGAGAAGAGGGGAGTACTGCAAAGCCTTTAGGCATCACAGAGCAATATCTGAATATCTGATCTGTGATAGAGTACTCAGTGCTATCCAGTTGTCATGGAAACAACATCACCAATGTTCAACAGGAAATTGAATCTATCAAATCAAATCAAATCTCTTTAATCCTTGGAAACAATTGATTTGTTTTTAACTACATGCATACACAATCAAAGAGGATAAAATGTGCAGAAAAACTTGTGCTAAGTGATATTTGGAAAATCAAAAGATATGCAGCCCCTGACGAGTTTAAAGAAAGTCTGACCTGCATCATCAGTTCAAAATGATCTAATGGCTTTCGGGCAAAAGAATTACAGTATTGCATAGATTCCCCTATATGACCAAGAGCTGCAACTCTTTATTAGTTTACAGTTGCAGGAAATGCTTTTCTAATATATGGGGATTTATTTGCACTTCAGCAAGCAATTCTATTAGTATCAACTATTTTGCAATGTGTAACTGTGATGTGTTGCAGCGGAACCACGCAGCAACATGTACCCTGCTGTGATTGGAGCAGCTATAGGCGGGATGCTCTTCGCAGCCATTCTGACGGCTCTGCTGCTCGTGTACATAATCCGCAACCGCAACAACAACCCCCGTGAGTCACATCACCTGCTCACTATAAGAAATCCACTGAAACGCTGTGCTGTGGTATAATACTGTCTCTGTTTCCACAGGACTTCATGACATGCTGTTTGGCTCGTAAGTAACACTTTCAGAGTTGATGATGGGTAGTTTCCCACACAGTCAGTGATCTGCTTTGTGTTTCCAGACAGCACAGTCAATCCAGGGAAAACATCAACTTCCCCGAGGATGAGGTGGTCAGTGGCTTAGAGGGAGGAAGAGAGGACAGGGGTGGATCCTCCAGTGAAGGCAAGAATAACACTCAGACAAGATGAACACAAAAAAACCGAAATGCATGAAAGTTTCTTATGGGGTTCATTGCAATTTTTGAATCTTGTAAAAAAAATACTTACTGTTAAGACCCATTTCAAAGACAATAGTGTTTTTGCCTCTTTTTATTACGTTCTTTTTTGGAATTTTTGTCATGTCAAGGAGATCATTTATTAAGAAAATTAAGCCTAAAATTGCTTTTCTGAGGATTTCTTTATTCAAATTGTTGCGAATCAGGAGCAGATGAAAAAATTATGTGGAAAAAAAGCCTGTCTCAGTGACATACGTAGGTGCCACAGTTGGCAGGCTACAAGCTCCCTGCTCTGTTCCATTATGATGCATCCACTTGTATATCAATGGTTCCATGTACATCCTTGTTTTCCTCATCAGAGCTGGTATATGGCTCTAAACTGTACGGTTGGATAGCTCCAATATTGCTCACCTTTTTTTGTTGCACTGGTAATGTTAGGTTGGGGGTATTCGGGACTGTTAACCAGCAGGAGAGATTCTAAACAGAGATGATGGGAATTGAGCAAACGCTTAGTCCATATCAGAAAAACTACTACCACTCTGCAGAAACTATATCTTAGAAAATTAAACAGGTTTTGGGATTTTGGCTAAAAACGCCATAATCACAATTAAAAAGATCACAGGGAACTCTTTCACAATAGATCAAAAGGTGATCCGAGTGCGACTTTAAGAGTATAGGGCAAAGCTAGGAATCCAGTTGATTGTATTGGGTAGATTTGATGCTAGTTCTGAGTTTTTATCAAAGCCCAGACTAACCAGAATCAAGCAAAAAGTTGGACTAACAAACAGGTGGGACACATTTTAAAGAACGCCCATTAATGAAATAAAGTAGTGAGATCTCAGGTTTTAATAATCACAGGTCTCAAACATCACATTACCATTCAAGCTTCATTTTATTTTTAAATAGTAAAAAAACAAGCCTACGGCTTGACTAATTTCTATTAGTGAAAGGGGACCTACTTGTGTACAAACTACAAAGCCAACTCTGTGTTTGTTAGCATCATTTCTAAATGGGCGTCTAACAAGAGCTCATTGGGATACGCAGTAAGGTTTCAGATCTTAAATCTGCATCCAATGATCAGACCTAGTAAGGAGGCAGGTAGGCATCCTTAAGTTTCTCAACTGTCCCATTACTCCTCTTTTTCAGGTCCAGTTATTGTGATACCCCGAGCAGCCTCACCGCTTACCATCCCTCCTCCGAGTGCCACTCCAAGCCCCACCCCCACAATCCAAGCCCCTCCCACAGATGATAACGAGCCTGTCAGCGTCACTATCACAGTCAAGGCTACAGGCTCGTAGTGGTACCTGATGCTGACTAAAGCTGAAGGGTCCAACAGCATTCTAAAAAAAAAAAACAACCCATCTGTTCACAGAGATTTCAGATAATAGAACTTTAAAAAAATTATTTAGCCCAGCCATTTCAAAACCTTACGGTCAGTGGGCGCTTGTTTCACCCGCATTACTTACACGTTTCTTTTCAGCTGAAGTTTTTCCTCAATGGCTTATGTCTGTGTTATGAAGAATGCAGCATACAGTTGGTCTGTCAGTCATTTATTCATCTCTTTGTAAAGCCTAATATTCATGTAATGTAATAAAAACATCTTAGTCTAAACACAAGCAGTCTGTCGCTGTATAACCGAGTTTGTTCACTTTCAAACTAGAAATATTAAACAAGAACTTTGCACAATGACAGCGGAACTTTCACACACAACACGGAAATATGTACAGCGAAAGCCTGGAGTCCATCTGAAGCTGTTCACACCACAGGCACTAAAATCTTCTGACTGTTGACAATGTCGCCCAGCTTCTGCTTGATCTTCACAAAGAGGCGCTTGAACTCCAAACCGTCACCCTGAAGAAAAACACAAGGAAAACATGTTGGTCTTTCCTTTACTGTAAGAGTTTAACATTGAAGGTACTTTAAAATGCCAAAGACAGGAAGCCTTTGTACAATAGACTTTAAAGCCCCCTCCACGTCTTTTTAACATGTTCTTGTGGCCTTTTTCTCATGATGGAGGACATATAGAAAAGACTTTAAGATTAAAACAGCATTTCTGAGTATTTTCTTATTAAAACTGTGGTGACTCAGGAGCAGATGAAGAAATGTCCTGAAAAAGCTCCCAGTTGTGACGTTTGTCTGAGCTGGAATCTGGCTCTAAACTGTACAGCAGGATGGCTCCAATACTGCTCGAAATTTTGTTACACAGGTAATGTTAGGGAGTGTGAGCTAGGGGCTGTAAGCTAGTGGGAGTGCATTTTAAAGCGATGCTGGGAAATGGGGGTAGGCTTACTCTGAATCAACAGTTCTGCCCACACCTCAGAGGCGAATTTCTAATGAACGTCTGCTGCTCTGCAGAAACTTTGTCCAAGAAAACAACGGTTTTTGAATTTTGACTAAAAACAACATATTTATAATTAAAAGGACCACTGGGAATGCTTTGACAATAGATGAAAAGATGATCAGAGTGGGACTATGGGCTGTCCTCTGCAGTCATTTCTGATTTTTCCAGATCTTTACTCCCAGGTCAGACAAATAGAATAAAGTAAATAGAAATGTAAAACTATTTTTTAACTGGTTTGTTTTTCCCTTTCAGCTTTTGTTGGTGGTCTTTTTACTATCTCATTGGTGAATGACAGTGACGTTGATTTAGATTCATGGGGCAACTACAAAACAAAGCTTAAACCTACCTTAGACAGCCTGAAGTCCAGAAGCACTTTCTGGTTCAAATGCAGGAGCAGGACTTTAAAGACTAGCGGGTTGTTGCGTTTATCCAGCGTGTTCAGAGTTACCTGTAAGTATTGAGAAGAGATTGATGTCCCTTTCCACTATACTTAAAAAAAAAACGTGGTCATCTACAAAAAATACAGCTTTACCTGTCTGCAGGTGAGTTTGAAACCGAGTGCAAGAGCATCACAGGTGTCTTTCAGCGCAGACAGAGTTGCGTCAGCGTCCACTGTGGTGAAGAAACGGGTCATTCTGCGAACTAATTTCTGCCACGGCGACTGTGGAACACAAGAAACTGAAGTTAGAACTGGGAGGAGATGGCGATAGATGATAACAGACATCCAGACAGAAGAAGAACCATCCCTGAAATGTAACAATCACCTGACTGGCTCCAGGCGTGGCCAGTAACTGACTCCCCAGCAGCATGTGCTCAGGCTTGGTCGGCTGTGAGAAGCTGACTTGACCTTCGCTTTGCCCAAACACCAGCATGGCTTCCCAGCCGCCAGCAGCAAAATCAGGCTGAGAGCTGGACAGCTGCATCCTGTCGTCACTGCACAGAAGAGGAGCTTTAAGCACATGGGTCAACAAAAACACAAGGAGGAGGAGAAGGATACGTTTCAGACCTGCTAGCACGGAACATGAAATCCCTGTTGTTGTGAAGAACCTTGCTGCAGCCCGAGCTCAGACATCCTGAGGAGGCACAGATTAATTCATACATCATTATCCTGCCTTAAACCCATTTTACAGAACTTCTCAACAAACTACAAGCACATCAAAAGGTCATTGTAAATTAATGACTTTTTCATTATATCTTTATCATCATCAAAGAAAATTCCAACAGTGAAGGATCAAATCTTTGCAGCAGGTCTGTGTGGGACTGATGCTGCCTCTTGCCTTGTGTAAACCAGCGGTCTTTCTTTAGCTCTTCTCCAGTGATCCGGGTATTGGGATTGGGTTGCAGTAATTTGGACAACAAGCCTATGGACATTAGAAGAATTATCATCCAACAAATTCATTTCTGAATCTAAACTGAAGCACTTTTATTTTAAAGCAATCTAATAATAGGGTCCAACATTAGTCCAAACACAGAAGTGTCTTTTCCTTATCAAACATTTCTCCAATGGCAAAACCTGGTAGAACAAACACAATGCGCTAAAAGAAAAGACAGAAATGTTGGAATAGAGGTCTAAGAAATCTCCACCAAAGGTTAGAAGCTTTTATGTTATAATGAGGTGGGGGTATGATTACGCAGGACCACTGAATGACATTAAAAACCAGCCCACAGTGAAATCAGACTCACTAAGGGGGGCTGGTTGTATTTTCTTCCAGGGAGGTAGGTAGGTTTTCCTCTGAAGCCAGTCTGCATACTCCTGACAGCTCTCAGTGGGTTGGTCCCATGGCAGCTCTGACCAACACAAAAATACGGTTACAGAATTCAAGGACATGGATCATACATACAGACTTATGGACAAATATTGAGCATTGTGTAACTATTGTGGTTTTGAATATGTATTTGCTTGACTAAATCTATACTTAGAGGATATAGAGGATGCGAATGTATCCGTCACCTGTCACTCCTTGATTGCAAATAAAGCTCTAAAAGATATGTTTTCGACTGTGAGTCTTACTGAAAGGCATTGAATTTATTTAGTATGTTTGGAGAACTGGGTACAAACTAACATAATGTTTTATTCCAGTTCTTTTCCATAACTCCGTTAACCTCACCTCCAGCCAGCATGGCAGTGAGGACGATCCCACACGCCCAGATGTCTGCGGGCTGAGCGTGGTACTCGCTTTGGCCGAGCAGTTCCGGAGCAACATAAGGCAGAGTTCCACAGAGTCGATTCAGACGCCGCTCGCGTCCTTTGAAGCGAAACATGGTAGCCAGGCCAAAGTCGGTCAGCTTCAGATTGTCTAAAGACAAAATCTTTGGTGTTTAGGGAACCACGAGGTTTTAAGGGGAAGACGCGACACACATGCAGTGTATAACCTTTGTCATCCAGCAGAATGTTCTCAGGTTTTATGTCTCTGTGGGTGATGCCGAGTTTGTGGAGGTATTCCTGTTAAATACAAAGTCCGGAATTAGAGAGCAGGAATGGACAGACTTATGGATACACTGGTGAGAGTTACTTACCACAGCGGCGATCAGCTGCTGGAAAAACCGATGAGCATCTCTCTCTGGCATCCCCACATCAGGTTCTGGAGGAAACATCAGTTAGAAGTTGCAAACAATGTGACCAACATTAAACCACAATAATCCTAAGAGACAAAACAAGTAAAGACTCCGCTGAATTTAAAGTCAGCATCTTACCAATGCGGTCAAACAGCTCCCCTCCAGTGCAGTATTCTAGGAAGAGATAGACGGTAGTCCCTTCTCTCCGATGACCGAAAAACCTTACAATGTTGGAGTGGTTGAGAATCTACCAAAAAAATAATAAATATTTTAGATGAACAGACAATTTCAAAGACCCACTCTGATGAAAATTGCGTTTCTGGTTTTCTTAACATGTTCTCATGATGGAGAAAACTATATGAAGAAAATTGAGCTTGCAATGGTATTTTTGAGTATTTTAGCGTATTTTATTTTGAGTACTCTGCATGGCTCCAATGTTGCTCGCCATTTCTGTTGCACCGATAATGTTAGGGTGAGGGTGTGAGGGGCTGTAAGCTAGTGGAAGAACAAAGAACATGAAACAAGTTGGGTGTCAGGAAGTGAGGACAGGGTTGTTCCGTGTCAACGGTTCCGCCCACAACTCAGAGGTATATTTGTAATGAACTGCTACAGTTTTCTCAGCTTAATGATGGCTCCCTTCAGCTGCATGGAGAGCTCCTTTGACCACATGTTGACTGTTCACAGCAAAATCTTCAAAATGCAAGCACGAGTCCTCTAATCAACTCCAGGCCTTTTATCTGCTTCACTCACAATGACATAACAAGGGAATTGCCCACATCTGCCCATGCAATAGCATGGAAGTCAATTGTCCAATTACTTACGAGGCCATGAAATGAAGGGATTGTGTTTAAAATATGTTTTCGTTTTTCCCATTTCTATGCAACCCATGAAATAAAAACTGAAAGTCTGCACTTCAATGGCATCTGAGTTGATTTATTTCAAATTGTGGAAATGTACAGAAACTTAATTAGAAAAAATGTGTCTCTGTCCAAATATTTATGGTCCTAACTGTATGTCCTAGAAAACGACACATTTCTTTTTTATTTCGGCTAATAATGGAATAATCGTAATTGAAAGACCACCAGTGACGTTTTTTGAAAATAGATCAAAAGAAAATTGGAGAGGGAGTTCAAAGCTTTTTAATTAACCGGTAAGAATGGGTACTTATTCAGGTTTTTAAAAATGCAAAAATTATGCAATAGATTTCTTATTTTTAATCCGTAAACGAATTGCTTAAACAACAAAAAATTAGAGGTGATTTGTCTCAGAAGTGCCTGGTTGGGACCGTCTGTTTTAGACGTGGCTGGGATACCTTATGGATGCAGATCTCTTTCTTGACATTTTCTGCACACTCCTCTGCTTGTGACGTGTCGATCACCTTCACCGCCACCGCCTCCTCCGTCTGCCTGTTCACCAGCAGCCTCACTCTGAACACCAGATCGGCGTAGAAACAAAAACAAACAGAAAATAAGGATAAAATCAGTTCTCAATTGCATTGCTCCCTCTTCATTTTTTAAATTTCTATTCAAAACAAATCAGTTTGGTTAAAAATGTGTTTGCAAAAGGCCAGTTTTTGTAAATAATAATTTCTTGTCAGATTCTTATCCTTTTTTTGCATTACACTTTCATCTTTATAATTTATCTGAATACATACAGGTGTTCTTCTCCTGCCTCTTTTTCCGTGTGATAAATCCTCACTAAAACTCCTTCTACATAACTTTTCCTGATGGTTTTTTCACATGGTTCTATTCTAAAATATTTAAAAACAGATTCGGACTGCTTTAATCTAAGTATATGTTATGCTTGTTCTCATTTTAATGGCAAAACATTTACAAGGAGTTTTACTTTTATGTCTAATTTACAACAATGAAAGTTTTCTGTTAGTTAGATTTGGCTTTGATCCATCAATAACCCTTGTGCTATGTTTGTATGGGGTCCCCACCCTTACATTGACGTGTTCTCCCTACCATGACAAAGGTGGAGCAAGGTGGAAACATTTCATGTAATCCATGGACACCAGTGAAGATCACAAATCACAAGGTTCAGAGCACTGTCTAGTGGGTCTAGATGACCCCACTCCCAGCGTTAACGTGCCTTTAGCACAAGGGCTAAGTGTCAAACTCTTCCAAAACTGAAACCCGCTCACTTTACCTCCTCTACTTCACCAGATGTGTGTGCAGATGTTGTGTGTGGGTTTAATGAACACGTGTGGTTCTGCTACGCCATGAAAAGACGTTTTGAAGGGTCCAAAAAGAAAAGGGTTCCTACTCTCCATAAGCTCCTTCTCCCAGCGTCTGGACCACGTCCCAGTCCTGCACGAAAGGCACCGCCATGATGATGATGAGGATGGAGAACAGACAGACAGACAGAGCCGGTCAGAACAGAACCAGTCCTGAAAGTGGATAACAGCTCGGCTCAGAGAGCCTGATTTGGTCAGACTGAAAAAGTCCAATCTACACGGCTGCTGTCTCCTCTTGTTCCCTTTCACAGATATCCATCGAGCCAGTTCGGTTCAGAACCAGCAAAGCTTCACGAATTTGGCGCTAAGAACTTTCCCAGTGACAACTTCCGTTTCTTCTTCTTCTTCTGCTGTTGGAAAACACTTTTTTGCGCATTACCGCCACCACGCGGGTCATTCCGGAATTGGAGGACATATCACATTCCACTCATAAGTCTCCCTCCGAGGAAAGTTTTTGATATGTCCTTCTGGCATTTTTCTTATGAAAGAGAACAGTTGTAATAAAAATTTGTTAATTTTTGCATTTCTTAGTATTTCTCCTTTTAATTTGCTGTCAATCAAATGGTCGCAAAGACGCTCTATTTAAATTAATGACCCGTTGTGATATTGCTGTTTCATTTTATTTGCTGTGCGAGTGAATTCAACAATCTGCATGTGCTAGCATCAAATCAGTTATGAACCACAGCCAGTGCTGCTTGCTGTTGCAATGTTGCCTAAATTATAATGTTATCAAAAGCATTTTTGTGGACTTATCAAAGTTCTTTTTCATGTGTAACTGTATTAAAGCGAAAGTAAGTCAATAATAAAAACATTGTTTTTTTCTATCTTACATTGACAATAATGTTGAATTGAAATCTTTTTTTTTTTTTTTTTACTTGTCCTGTCCAACAGCTGGGCAGGCAGATGAGAACTGAGGGCCTCTTGTGTTGGACATATTTTACTTTAACAACAGGGGTTATTAAACTTCAGACAAACCACGATTGGTCCAGGGAGGAGCAAGGCAGGGGCCAGCTGCCCCCACCCAGGAGGGGAGCACCCCGGGAAAAAAAGGGGGCCCACCAGGGGTGTTGTAAACTTGGCCCGACCAGGCTCGGCCACAGTTAGAAAATTTGGCAGGGCCCAGCGCTCAGGGGCAAGGACCAGAACCCACCCCCCAGAGACAAGGACACCCCCGGCTCATGTGTAATGCCAACCCCCCACCCCCACCCCCCCGCTCGGAGAGAGCACCTCCGGGGCCAGGAAACCGTCACCCAGGGGACACGGGTCCCGCGGTTGCCAAGGGCCCCGTACCCCCCACCAGGGAAGGGGTAGGGGACAGATGGTCCTAGGTCCCACCTTCCTTGCCAAATGTGTGTGCATGTATGTGTGTTTGTGAGGGTGCGTGTGTGCATGTGTTTGTGTTGTAATGTATATTTTGAGCGGGGAGGGGTGTGTACTAAGGGGGGTGCAGTTAAAATTGGCGGGTAGGGCACTGAGGGGACATCTCCTGATTACTCACAGTGATGTCCCCTCACCCTCCCCACCAAGGGGCGCTAAATGTCTAAGGTGCGGTTAAAATTGGCGGGTAGGGTGCTAGGAGGACATCTGCTGCTTGCTGGCAGTGATGTCCAAGCACCCCCCCTACCAAGGACCCTACATGTCTAAGGTGCAAATAAAACGGAAAGAGGGGGGTCCACTCCATACGGCAACCATGGGTTGAATTGAAATCTTAAACAACCCACTTCAAGTGTTACCAATCAAATGGTAAATAAGTTACTCTGTAGCATTCATAGGGGCTCATTTATTAATTTCTTGCATTTGTGTTTTTGCATCCTTATTTGATTCAATTAACAGCACCTTGAGCTGTTTTCTTTACATGAAATGTGCTGTATAACTAAAATTAATCTGAATAAATATGAATATGTTTGTAAAACTGACTGATGACATCACTGCCTCACCAGCACTCACCACATCTCACTGCTGAGCATGTTAAGGTAAAATTACTATGAGCAGAAACTTACCAAATGTAGCACAATTCACACAAGCTGAATTCCATCTAAATTCCCCAAAATTGTATTTTCTGTCTGTTGTTTAACAGAAGGATTTACACGATTAAAATTAACATGGATTGTTTTTTTGCAAATAATACAAATTTGAAAGCTGTTTCCTCTAAAGCACGTAGAGCTGCATTTTTCTCATAGAAGGTGACAACATTAATTTCCAAGCATGAACTTATTAATACTTTCATACAACTGTTTGACCTCCTTTCACCTTCTTTTAGATGAACTTTAGTCTTGATCTAAATCAGACCATGAAGAAGGACAAATACTGCAGTTGGGGAAAAGTCTCACATTGCATCAGTCTTTTGAAACTGAATAACTTAAAGAGTGATCTTTGTTCAAAGAATTCTTTCTACATAACTCCTTAAAAAAGCTTCAATTACACAACCCAAATTTCAAACTGTTACCTTTAACTGGTTCAGCATGGAAGCTTCTGTCCACTGGAGAAGTCTTGCTGTTTTCTTTTGTCTACTTTGCACAGGTAAAATATATCTTTTGTGGCTCTAAGCAGGCATTTCATTTCTAATTTTCTTCTTTTTTTAAATTCAATTCATGAGATAAACAATGTGTTCAAAATTATGATCATGCATAATTTAATTCAAATTACTGTAATACAGTTTTTGTGGAAACGAGGAGCAGATGTTTCTGTAAGAATAAAAAATTCTTCAATATCTTTGAATTTTTTTTATTTCTTAAAGGACACAGACTAATTTAAACAAAATGTTCACAGGAAACACATCCACCAAAGTCTAGTTTTTCATGTTTGATTGCAGGATCTTTTTGTCTTTTTCTTTATTAAAACTCTTAATCAAGTCACAGCACACATGGCCATCAGTGAGTGACATTGGCATAAGCTGTTTTGACCCCAAAGTCATTTTTACTTTTTCAGAAGTATGTCTATACATTGTATATAATTAAAAATCAGACAGGCCTGTACTATGCTGTATGTAAAAAATGTCATGGAATATTGGAGCCTATCCCAGCCACTGTTGAGTAAAGGTTGGGTACATGCACACACACATTCAGACATAGGGACAATTTAAAAGCATAATTGCTAATTTTCTTTTTCATATTTCAAACCACATTATTTTGTCAAAGCAATCCTTGTCTCAGACATTTGAAAATGTGTTCTTCTTTGTAGGATGGGAGGTTCCTTCTGACTGCAGTGAGGATGACTTGGGAATTAAGCAGGGTAACTACATTCTGACCAAGAACCTGAAAAGTGGCTTTTTGCTGGTCTACCAGTGTGCTGAAGCCTTCTACCCACAGCCTACCACCCGTCGGTGCCAGTCCAATGGTCACTGGACTCCCTCATCCAAAAGGTTTCCTCAGACTTGCAAGCGTAAGTAGGATAAATATAAAATGATCTAATTTTTCTTTCTGCTCAAGAAACAATACTGATTTTCTGTGTTGCAGCCGTTAAATGCCCTGACCCAAATGTCTTGGAGAATGGAAATGTTTTCCCATTTCAAGAAAGATACTCAGTGGACCATATCACCATGTATGAGTGCTACCCTGGATACACTCTGCAAGGTTCCTCCAGTCGTACCTGCTTATCAAACGGGAAGTGGAGTGGCTTTACTCCCATCTGTAGTCATGACAGTAAGTCCTAAATGATGCGTAGAACAACAAAAACGTAAAAATGTCATTGTGTTGTTTAGAAAACATGTGATAGATAGTTTTCAGTCATGTGACTAGCTGGCCCTGAGGGTACAACAGAAGTCCAAGATGGAGGCTGATGTTACGTTTACACCGCCCTGAGCAACTAATTCAATTAAAAGTCATGCAAACACACGTTTCAGGCTTTCACGTTCAAAACTCTTGTGTTTACGGGTAGCTACGTACATTTTTAAGACCGTTTTTGGGCACCATGTACAAAACATGCCTCCATTGAACGTGAATCCAAAGTTAAACCAGGCTGAACATTGACCAGCCAGGGACTCGGATTTGGTAGTGACATATGATGTCATCCTTTCCAGTTCACGGAAGTATCAACCAATTGCAAATTAATGATTCAGGAGAAATTAATGATTGCGGTTTGTGTGAGTTTGTGCCCGACTGGAATTTTATATTACAGTGTATATTTCATATATCGGAATAGAGCTGTGAAGAAAAAAACCTGGCGCAAGGTTCACAAGATTATGCACCGCTGTGACATTTTGCACCAAGTCTCTTCCAACTGTAGGTGGTGGACATGTGCTAGCATTGGTAAGCAACAGTCCAGCCTAAAAACCATATGCTAAATGTATGGAGTTAAGTCAGTCTCAATAATCAGAAATGCATACAACCGGTTTTACAAATACACACGCTCCAATTCACAAATGTGTATTTCCGAATTTATTTTTCACGTTTGCATAAAATGACATTTGTGAATCGGAGCGTGTGTATTTGTAAAACCAGTTGTGTGCATTTCTGATTATTGAGACTGAATTAACTCCATATAAATGCGTATTTAGCACATTCTTGGCCAGTTTCAATAAAGCATTAAACTTGACATTTTCACTTTTGCAAACAAGCAAAAGCCACTTCATATTCCACTGGCTTCCTTTAACAAATAATTTGATCACCAGTTAAAAAGATAAACACTTTTGTTACTGTTGTTGCTTGAACAGTGACAGCATTTTATCTTTTAGGGACCAAATGAACGTAAAAAAAATCCATCGTATTCAAAGAGTCTTCTTCCTCCTCTTCTATATTTTTAAATTAATGAAACACCTAATCCTTAAAAGGCTTTTAAAAATATGTTTGTGTTTTTACGTCACAGGTGGAGACACTTTTTCAGACCCTGGTGTGCCAGCAGGTGCCTCAAGAAGAGGGAACTTATTTGCCGCTGGTGCCATAGTAATGTATACCTGCAAGGACAACACGTTCTTGGTGAGATCCCGAGAAAGAACGTGTCAGGAGAATGGCAGATGGACTGGCAGAGAGCCTGCATGCTACTGTACTTTCCAAAGATGTTTGACTAATGTGTCCTTTATATCTTTGACATTCCTGGGAAGAATGCCTCTTCTTAAAAGAAAAGCTTCAAATCTGGGAAAATCTGTTTTTCTTTTCTTTTTATTATTTTACCCAGGCATAAGCAAAGACACAAACTATAAATTCACTCATAAGCTTTTGTCTTAACAATTTAGCCGCCTGCTCAACCATATGGTAGAGCACATTTAGAAAACATGTTATAAAAAACATTGTGTGCATTACCCCTCCAAGGTAATAAGCAGCAGGGCAAAAAATAAATAATTCTGTCTTGGTTGAGTTGTTAAAAAGTTTATTGACAGCTAATTTTTTAGCTAAAACTCAGCTCCTTCATCTTTACAGTGATCATGGAAATTTAGTCGGCAAATTAATAATGGAAGCTTATTAGTCCCAAAAAAGATGATGACTTTCAGAGTTAAGCCAGTCCGAGTCCAGTTCAGATCAGGACCAGTTCAAATTTGCCCTGGAAAGAGAACCTCCTGTTATGTTTGGAAATAGACTGAACCACCTCTTCAAGCAGTTTAAGGTCCAGTTTAAGATCCAGATTTTGGATGAATGTTTCTAAACTTGGTTCAGATGAATGTGGGAACAAACTCTGGTCTCTAATATAATTTCAACCAAATGGTAGACCACATTTAGAAACATGTTTTTAGAAACATAGTGTGCATTATTTCCCCAAGGTAATAAGCAGCAAAAAAAAATTGAGTTGGTTTAGTTGTTAACAAGTTGATTGACAGCTAATTTTTTAAACTAAAACTCAGAAGAAATGTCATCTAATTTTATTACATTTATTTAGCATATTAACCACGGGGCATGCCCAATTTTTTGGTGAAAGTCAACACATGTACATAATTTGCAAATTGTGAAAATAGCTGTTGCAAACCCATGTCTTTGTTTTTACAGTCAAATTCACCTATGATAGTGCTGTAGAGGTTGCAGAAGCACTCCTGATGTCGCTCGGAGAAAGCCTCACCAATTTACAACCTAAAGGTAAACGTTTAAGCCCTCTTTTATCATTTGGAATAGAATAGAATAGAATAGAATAGAATAGAATAGAATAGAATAGAATAGAATAGATCCCACAATGGGAAAATTACCTAGTTACTATAGCTAAATTAAAAACATTAGATGGATACTAAATATACTGAACTATATATTAAATACACTTAACAAAAATTATCAATGCTTAGCAATGGTGCTTTTTTTCTAAAGGAATGTTATAAAAAAACCAGAGCATTTGTTAAAGCCAAAAAAGTTTGTCTGTTTGGTGTAAATAATAACAATAAGCACTGATTGTTGTGTTTTTTTCCAAGATGACGCACAAGCTAGTAGACCAATCAGGATAGCAAAGCCGGGGAAGCTCAACATCTACATTGCTCTGGATATTTCTGACAACATTGAAGAAATTATCATTGAAAGAACAAAACTGGCCATCATTACACTTATTAAAAAGGTAAAATTCAAAAAGAAGAGTAAGGGATAAATCAAAGTTTTTAACAATTTTATATCGCTTTTATGTCTCTTTTTCTTTCATCTTACAGAAGAGAATTTAGGTTGGGGGGTGAGGGGCTATAAGCTAGGGGGAGAGAGTGTAAACAGATAGCTCTCAGTTATGGGTGACGGGAAGGGGGGAGAGGTTGCTTCACGCCTATAGTCCCACCCAGATCAAATAAAAAAATGAGCCCTTTGAAATGTTAAACAGCATCAGATGAAGAAATTATTTTTACATCAGTCCAACAAGTCAACATATAGAGCATGTATTAGAGGTTTACAGCAGCTCACCTTTATTTCTCTCCACAGATTTCAGCCTTCACTGTGTCGCCAAACTATGAAATCCTCTTTTTCTCTGCTGATGTTTATGAAGTTGTCAGCATTGTTGATTTTTATGAAGGGAATGTAACTCTGGATTCCACCATCAAAAATTTGGAAGATTTTCAAATAGGTGGTAAGGGATTAAAAAAAAAAACTCTTCCTTTTCTACACAAATTATATTTTAGTATTATGTTTTAGTCTGCTTGTTAGGTTGTACATTTTGTGCATTTTTGTGTATTACCTTTTAGACAAGAGAGCTGGAACAGACGTGAACGCTGCTTTAAAGAAATTTGAAGATCGTATGGCTCAGAGAGCAAAAAACTGGAGATGAATTTCGTGAACATCGTCACGTCTTTCTCCTCTTCACGGACGGTAATTATGAAATCTATGTTCAGATTTATTTGTGCTTTCTGTCAGACTACTTTAGTAACACCCCAATGGGGGAAACTTCTGGCTTTTGCATGCAGGAAACCTACCTGTAATGTATTTACTGTAACAAAAACTTGACTTTTTCTTAAGGTGCATACAACATGGGTGGCTCCCCATTACCAACATTAGCCAGAATAAAGAACAGGGTCTACATGAGTCCTACAGGTGATCCCGGATCAAGATTGGATTATCTTGGTGAGTATCAATATTTATTGCATAGGTTACACCACTATAAATTGCCTCATTAAATCACACACTTTTCTGGTTGCTTGCTGTGTTGCAGAGAGCTACATCTTTGGCATCGGGGCTGAAATCTTTGATGAAGCACTTCTGCCCCTCACAGCAGGAACTTAAGGAGAAGGGCATTACTTCAGACTGAAAAAAAGACACAAATTTAGCAGCAATTTTTGATGAAGTAATTGGTAAGTTGAGAAGTGAAAACCATAACCTTTTTTTTTCTCTGCTAAAAATGTTTCCGTCAATGTCCAGCGTTGATTTCAACTGTCAGATTTGTTTTGTTGTCATACGAGCCATGGGCACCTCCAGTTATCAGATCATCAATGAAATTTTACTGCTAAATGTTGGGCTTTCTGTCAGTTGTCCATAGCTGTGCATCGTGTAGAGACAAGAGGCACAGTTCCAGGGTAAGGGGTTTATTAACTTAACAAAAAGCACTGCAGAGCAGGAAAATACAACTAAACTTACTGCGGCCTAAACAAGAAACCATGGCAGAAAGCAGTCCGGGAAGAGAGTAACAGACCAGCACAAGAGGAAGACAGAGACAAGACTTAAATACAGACAGGACTGACGAGACACAGGTGACAACGATCAGGAGAGATTGGAACCAGGAAGGTAAAACAAAAAAAAATGAGAAGCAGGAAACCTTCATAATAAAACAGGAAGCAGAACTCAAATCATGAAAGTGACACAACGGAAGCAAAAAACCAATACAAAGAAACCCAAACCCTGACAGTAAGAGGTAAAATGATCAAATAAAGTAGCTGAAAAGGGAAAATCTTCTGTTGCTCTCTTGCAACGGTCCAGTCAAAACCCACATTAAACGGAAATCATCAAATCCCAAATTTAACACATGGTTGAAAAGAATTGCCTGTGGACATGATAGAAATCCTTCTAGCATTTAGTTTTGCTTGTAAACTTGAAGCTTTTGGATTTTCTTATTTAGATAATGACGCCCTTCCGAATCGTTGTGGTCTTCAAAAAGACTACGAGCTGGAAGAGGACGGTGACAGCAAGCGTAAACGTTATCCGTGGTTTGCACTGATTAGAATTCAGGTATAATATTGGATCTATGATCTCATTCAAACATATTATCATTGGTTATAGTCCTTTTATTTCAGATGTAAGATTTCATCAAAACATTTTGTTCCACAAAAATGCCACAGTTTTTCTGTTTTCTATAACTGTAGACACTCAGATGAATTTTTCATAATTACTCTGTTTATATTTTAACATTTAAGATGCAAGGACGGACGATGTTCTGCTCTGGATCTCTGGTGTCACCTCATTTTTTCTTAACTGCTGCTCATTGCTTCCCATCTGGATACAAACCAGAGAATATCAAAGTAGAAATTGATGATAAACATGGGAGGAAAGGTAAAAATCAATTATCAAAATAAATACATAAATAAAACAGGAAATAAATGACATGACAGTTTCTTTTCTTTTTTTTGACAGACAAAAATGTGAAAAAAATATTTGTACACCCAAATTTCAACATTAAGGCTCGAGAGGAACAAGGCGTTACTGAGTTTTATGACTATGACATTGCTCTAAATCAACTAGAAGACCCCGTACAAATCTCAATTCTTTCAAGGTAAGACTTATAGTACTCAATGGAATATTTTATTGGTTCCTCTGTCTAAACAGGTACCCAGAAAATTATGGTATATATTTTAATTTTTTTTTCCAGACCTATATGCATTCCCTGTACTCAGCAAACCAGTAATGCCCTCAAACTGCCTGGAAGGTCAACATGCATCCAGCAAGGTGTCATAACTCGACCTCAAGCCTGAGATGCTTTGACTCGTTTACATTACAATTACATAAACTCAATATTCTAAAGTTGCTATTCTAATCCTAAAATGATCAAACCTGTCATAATTGAAGCAGTGAAGTGTTTCCTCAGGCCAATAAAGGCTGAATTTCTTCATGTGGCACAAATTTATACAAGATTTTTAAAAATGTGCAAAGATTTGGGAAAGTTGTTCTTCTAATTTGACCAGAGAGCAATTTTTAACCAAACTTTTCACCCTATAATAACAGAAGATTGTATTTTTTTTCTTTATTAATATCACAATTGATATTTTTCATGTTTTTCAAGTGTCACAAAATAAATCTCTCTGCATATGGCCTTTTAAAAATATTCACAAACAATGCTTTTGCCTAATTGACCTGAATTAGGCATGGTTACAGGCAACCCTTTATTGCACAATCTTTAGGAATGATCATTTAGGTGTGCATGCGTTTTTAAAAAATACTTTAATCCTTCTTCCTTTTAATATCTGTCCACATGACTTGCCATTATACATGTGCTTTTTTGATTCACTCTCTCTGATCTCCCTCTAGCCCCCCTTTACATAAAACACATCTCATTTCAGGACCCCTCAGGTGTCCAAAATGCCTGAACATCAATATCTCTGCATTTTACAGTCTTACATCACATTAGGTCACATAAGTCTTACCTTTCTCAGAAATCCATTTTGCTACAGAATGATTCTGTGTTGCGATTTGACTGACTCTGTGTTGCATTTAAAGGTCCTGTCACAAAGCAACTGCGTACATTTTGCACATTTTACACGTATGAGTTGTCTGTCTTAAATGATACATGCATGGCGTAATTCTATACATGCAATATGCGCAGAATGTACATTGGTTATGTGACACGGCCTTAAAGTTTTGTTCTTTGTGTGCAGAGGAACTCTTGTTGAAGAATCAAAAGGAAAAACTCAACTTTTTAAGTGAAAACAGGGACAGTGCATGTGTAAAAGAAAATGTTGTCCATGCCAAGTTTAGAAAAAGCGTGAGCCTCAATACTTTATTTTATTGTAAGATTTCTTTTAACCTAAAAACCAAAAACAGTTTAAACTTTTGCTCCTGTCATGCAGAGAGATTTATGCATCCAAGAGGTGCTAAATGTAAGAGGCATGAGGATTAGCGATCCAACGGTTGCTGTGACAGAGAACTTTCTGTGCACTGGTGGGGATGGAGACCACATAGCATGCGCAGGTGTGTTGCTGCAACCTCATCACCTTTAATGGTGCAGAATGGTGACCAGCTTTTGTGAACCTCTTGCGCAGGCGACGGTGGTTAGGCTGTGTTCAAGACTCATCAGAACCGTGCTGTGCAGGTATGAAGCGGTGACATTTAGCTACCTGATTTTGAAATTCACAAGATAGAATTGATACATCCTGCACTTCAAGTAATCTGCAGATGAAAAATATTTGAAAGTCAGTGTGAATGTGCTAGTTTTTCTCATCTGCTTAAATTTGCCATGCATTTTACAGATTGGAGTGGTTAGCTGGGGAACAGAACTCCTTTGTCGTCACGGAAAAATGCAGAAGTCTACAACAGGATCCAGAGATTTCCACATTAATCTTTTCAGAGTGGTTCCTTTTCTGAAGTCCGTCCTTGGAAATGAAACTCATGATGAATATCCACCCCTGACATTTTTTAATTGATTAAAACTCGTAAGAATTGTGAATAAAGACCACATTCTGGAATCTTAAGAATACTTCTTTTATTATTGAAAGTTGTTTTGGTTCAATTTGAGCATCAAAAAGTTTGTTAAATCGCCATTCAAAAGTTCATGGATGATTCTTAAAAGCAACTCTGGAACCCAATAAGGTGTCCTCACAGTCCCCAAGGATTTCTGCTGCCAAAAACTCACCTGATCCATGCCATCAGCAGTTGGGGCAGAAAAATGCAAATGCAAACAAGCAACAGAAGAATGCTGCTTTTGCGAGCTCACCAGGCCAGCATCATTCAAAATCGACAAACTTACAAACTGACTTTAAATACAATTTTTCTCCAAAGTAGCTTTCCAATGATGCTTGAGCCGGAGTAATGAGGTGTTAGGTTGAAAATTTAAATTTATAAAATGTACTAAAAGGCCTTTTTTTAATGTCACTTTAAAATGTTTTTTTATTTACTTCATTTCATAATGAATGTAACTTGAAAGTAATGCAGCAGCTATGTAATCCATTACAAATCTGAGACAGCAAGGTATGGGACTACTTTAAAATAACAGGTACAAGTAATCTATAATACAGTTTGGAAGTAACTTGCACAACCCAAATGATGTCAGAATGCAGTGCCTATAAATGTTTCAGACATTCTTGTAGATCATTCCAGAAGGTGGCGCTAGAGGACAGAGACAGTCTTCACCTTGTACTAAAGACTCATCAGCTGATCAAAAAATACCTTTAGGCTTACTTTGTAAGATTTTCATTTAAAAAATGTTTAAAATGCCTAGCTCAATTTAATTTTCCTGACATTCCCTGAATATGAGGAGAGCCAAACGCTGCGTAGTGGAAAATACAGTATTGATCTGGTAATAAAGTTAATAAGTAACAGAGTGGTCTTTGTACGCTGTCAATTTCTACATCGCTGTTCATTTTAGAATAAAAGTTCATCTCCATCCACACAGTCTAACTTTGGAACGGCTTTGAGGTTCAGCATGAAAACGTCTGTCATATGGAGTTTGCTGGTCTTTCTTCTTCTCTGCACGGGTGAGGCAAAATGTAAACAAGCATTATTGAGAGTTAGAATAATATCACTACTCAATAATACTAGATTCACCCAGACAGAACATTGATTTTATTTCAATGTCCTTTTTAAAGAAAGCAATTGAAAACTGTTCTAAATGTGTTTCTTTATTCAGAAATCTAGTTTTGTGGTCATAGTGAAATCATTTCCTGTGTTCTTTTTTCTTCATTTGCTTTCTTTTGTAATAATTTTTTTTATGTTTGTTGATTAGAATATTTTTTTCTCCAACATCTAAATTTGGTTAATTCACAGAAATAAATCTCATGTCAATTGCAGTTTTATAAGGAAGGATTTCATTAAACATAATCTCATTGTACAATGTTAGCTTTTCTCCTCCAAGGGGTTAATTATGATTATATGGTTTTTAATTGCTTGCAAAAGAAAACGAAAAGACAGTAATGGAAAAAATGATAGTTTGTGCACCAAATCACCAAGCTTTGGGATTTAAAACCACACGATTTGTTGTCAATACTATAAGATCAAAAACAAAAAATAAAAAAGTGAATACTTTTTAAAAGTTATTTATAGGATGTGGTTTTTTTTTCCTTAGGAGGACAGGTTGAGTGTCAGTGCACAGCAGACGGCCTGGAAATTCAGGGGGGTAATTACACTCTAACAAAGGGCCTACAGACCAACAGCATGCTGGTCTATCAGTGCCCTGATAACTTCTACCCGTACCCAGACACAATTCGTGTGTGCCACCCCAACAAACAATGGAAACCACGACCAAAAAAGTTTTCTCCCCAGAGATGCAAACGTGAGTGAGAGTCTCACTGAAATCAGTGCTTTGCTCCTGAAACTGTTTCATTTTTTGTAAATGAAGTTTGCTCTGTGCTGCAGCTGTGGAGTGTCCTGACCCTAACGTCCTGGAGAACGGAAATGTGTTCCCCCCTTTGGAGAGATACCTTGCTGGCAACACCACCACCTTTGAGTGCTACTCTGGTTACACAATGCGCGGCTCTTCAAGTCGTACCTGCTTATCCAATGGGAAGTGGAGTGGCTCCACCACCATCTGCAGTCGAGACTGTAAGTCTTCAAAAGCCATTGAGGCGCCACCTCGACTGTATCCTTCGTCTGTGTTTGAATATCCAAGGAAAATTAGGTTTCTGATTCTTTTCTCCATCTTGTGTCCTCTCACAACAGCTGGGGACGCATGTCCTGATCCTGGTGTCCCACCCGGTGCCTCAAGGAGAGGAAACACATTCGATGTTGGTTATGATGTCACGTACTCCTGCAATGGCAACCTGTTTTTAGTGGGGTCCAGAGTCAGAGTGTGTCAGGAGAACAGCCAATGGACCGGCAGAGAGCCTGCATGCTACTGTAAGACAGACAATTGTGGTGTCCGAATTCCTTCACTGCTCACTATTTGCTGCACTTTATAGTGCAATTTCAAAATTGAGTGCCCTATAAGTTTGCTTTGAAAATACAGGGCTCTTGATTGTCTCACACTTTAAATTTTCTTAGTAGTTAGGGAGTAGGGAGAGGATTCAGAGGATAAACAATTTTTCCAACTATAACAAAGTAAATTTATTTCCCATCAACTCCATTTTTTACTGCATTTTGTTAAATAAATGTTAGCTTAAAATGTGAAAATCATAATGTGACCTTCAACTGATCTGCTCTTTCTGATATCTGTCTTGTTCTGGGTTGTTGTGAAATCAATATAAATTCCTCCATGGAATTATCAAAGTTTAATTCAATGCACTACAATTCTATTTTATTCTATTCTTTGACCTTTCAAACACATTTGTGATCCTTCAACAAAATAAATTCCTTACTATTTTTTGTTTGTCCTTTCTCCTTCTCTTTGCAGCCAAATTCACATATGACACTTCACAAGAGGTCTCAGAAGCATTTGGCAGTTTCATCAATGACAGCCTCACCACCCTGCAGCCCACAAGTAAGTTTCTAAACTTTGATTTTTTATCTTTAATATTTTAGGAGGGCCTTATATCATCTTAATTGACAATTAAGTATTGTTCCTTCATTCTTGCTATTATACAGAAGATCCTGTTTATATGCTTTTCTTTCCTGCACCACACACAAACACAAACACAAACACATTACCATAATAATACAGTAAAGGTTTTGTTGCCCAGATGATACACAAGCTGGGAGAAAAATCCGCATTTCAAAGAACGGGACGCTCAACATCTACATTGCCTTGGACATTTCAGAGAGTATTGAAGAAGAACACTTCAAAAATGCAAAGCTGGCCATCATTACTCTTATTAAAAAGGTAAAAGTCTTGAATCAGCTGACTGCGTTGGATCTCTGCTGGCTTTATGTCCTGATAAAATTTAAAGTGTTGCTTGTGCTGTGTTGTTTGCTTACCTGATTGCTGCTTTACTTTTAAAGAGAACTGTAACTTCTTAAGCTTCAGGATTTGGCTAAAAACGGTATAATTATAGTGAAAAGACTACTGGGAACATTTTGAAATACATTGAGAGGACTGGAATGGGACTTAAATCTCACTAAATTTTACATTTGTCCCTTTTTTGTTTTGTCATGACTGTACTTCTTTGGAAACAGACATTGCATTTTCACTTAAACAGGGGTGATAAGGTGTAAAACTGAGATAGAGCTATATTGGAGGCTAATGATGGTCCAAAAGGCAACTGGGGTCTTTGAAAGATTGAAACTTTTAAGTGAAAGAGTAAAAACAACACATAGAAATTCTATAATTTTATCACTTTTTTTTATGTGTGTGGTTTTTTTGCGGGGGGGGGGGGGGGTTGTCGCACTCTTTGTCTTGTCATCTTGTTTTTAAATTTGATTGTATTTTATGCACAGCACTTTGGGTGACATATGTTGTTGAAAAAGTGCTATATAAATAAAGGTTGATTTGATTTGATTTGATTTGATTTGATAAAACACAGGAACAAGCATTTCATCCCAAGAAGCTCCAGAGGTTTTTGTGCGTTCACTCCCTCCCTGACTGCTGAGAGTGCAGAGTCAATACCACCGATCTCAGGCATTCGTCCTGTCAGTTCAGGGGTCTAAAAAAGGGGTGAAGATTAATTTTGAAAGGTGCTGGCCACACACATGCTGAAAAACCAGCTATAAGTGCAGCATACTGCTACAACCAATCCATCATCTGCTGCTTTAAAACGAGACATACTTAGAAGAAACTGAAATGATTCAGAAATGTGGATTCAACTTTTTTTTTTCCTCTCTTTTTTCCTCTATCAGTTTACCTTTCGGCTGTCTTATCAGTCATGTTTTTGACGTCATTTGTCGGAAGCCCTGTGCTGGACTTGGTGTAATCCTATGGGCTCCCCTTTGTTTTGCCACTACTTGATGTTTCTCTGTGTTCTATTTTCCTCCTTGTCACCGGTCTTTTGTGACTCCGTGGTTGAGACTTGTTTTCGTATCTAGGTTTCGGCTATATTTAAGGAGGACGTATGGTCCTCTGCCCCTCTGGATTTATTTCTGCCATGGATCTCTGGTTTATTGATGCATGCCTCTCTGCCACTATGACATCTCGCGTTTGTGCAGCACATCGTTTATTCGATTGTTGGTGGTATAAATAAGAATTTGTCGCTGTTGGGCCACCTGAATTTTGCTATGTGCATTATTCCCCACGGTCATCCGTCATCTTGATTTCTTGTTCTGGGTAGTTCAGCCCTGGACCCCATGTTTTTCTGTTGTTTTGGATGTTTCTGTCTGGCTTTTCTGGTCTCTAATTCTCAATGCTTGGAGTGGTTTTGTTATGATGATGTCTGTTCCAGGTCTTCGGTCTCCCTCCACTTATTTTCTGAGGCTGCGCCCTTCATTGGTTTGGGGGAAAAAAATTATGAAGACTGGTTTATGAATGTCTGGCCGCCGGAATTTTTGGTCGTTATCCCAGCTCTAATGGTCCATTCACGTCTCACGTAGTTCTGAGAGAATTCCGCCGTCGAGATTAATACAAAGGTTTTTTTTTATGAAATGCGATGATAACTAGTTAATGCATCATCGTTTGACATGATTTGGTGTTTGAATGACTTACATTACGAGCTACTTTTATCCTGGCTGTAGAAATTATCACTGACGCTCTCTGGCTTCAGTTCCAAGAGTAAAAAAAAATTGTGTCGCAAACCAATCCTCAGTCTGCCATGCTTTCAAGCAGATGATACTCGACTAAGAGTATCTCCATTTAGAGACTTGTTTTCATCTGCCTCTAAATGCATGAGGTTCAGCCAGTTTAAATACTATCAGAACCTATGATCCCTCATCAATCTTGAATTGTTCTTCCTTGCAGTCTCCAGGCACCCCTTTGCCAATTAATATTTTAGTTAACTGTGCTCTTGTTGTCCACCTATTTGAGAACTGATGACATCAAGTACAAAGCATCAAATCTAGCCGAGCTGCCGTCCATTGCTACGTGGGATGGCGACCTTCCTCATCTACGTAATCTCCTTGGACCTTGGTTACCCTCGATGGCTTTCTTACGGTGCGTCCCTCCGGAAATGATGAAAGGTTACTTCTCTTTTACCATTGGTGCATATAAAACTTCAGTTTTATATCCTCCTTTTTTGTGTTAATACTATGGTAAGTTCCATATTTACTGTCGTTTCTTGTTGGAATCTGTGCTCTGATGGTTTTCTATGGTGCGATGAATACACAAATAAAACCTTCTCTTTAAACTCACATCTTGATTTCACCTTCTCAGTGTTGTTCTTAAGCATTCTAAACTGTCAAGACTAATACTGCTTTGTCTTTATCTATGCATCGCTTCCTGAGCCTGCGACCCATACTCCCCGGTCAGCAATTCAGTTTCTGGCAGAGGATGTCAAACCCTGGACATAGTCGGACGGCTTCCAAGTTCCAAAGTCTCTGCTCGTCCTGCAGCTTTCCTACAGATCGTTGCCCTGCACTCCTTGATCTGGAGCTGCAACAACGACTGTACTCCAAGTACCTATTTCTGCACAGTGATGGGGCGATAAACCTCCTCCGAGTTTCAATGAGTTTTCTTATTTGAAAAATCAATATGTTAGCATCAGAATGGCATACAAAATCTTGGATTATAGATATTTAAAAATTTGTATTGCCAGGTGGAAGCCTCAAAATTAGGGTGTTCTTAAGCTGTGTTATCGTATGCAATAGAGGTCGAAATTAGGTTACTTAAGCTTGTATCATAGTATGCCTGAGAGAAACATCGAAATTATCGCGTTAAGCTCGTTCATAGTACTCAGATGGAAGCTTCTAAATTATGGATGTCACTTAAGCTTTTATCATATTATGCCAGTGAAAGCTTTGACTTGGATATTAAGATGTGTCATCTTACAGGTTGATGTTTGGTGCTGTACTCGAACGGGAGCGGCCCTACGGTTAATGGTGCCGGGGTCACACATAGCAGATCCATTAGATAGTGTGTTCCCTTCGTGGCGCTGTACTGGAACAGGAGCGGACCAACGGTCAAGGTGCCGGGTCACACATAGGAGATCCATTAGATAGTGTGTTGCCTTCGTGGCACTGTACCCGAACTACGCTCACTTTGAGGCAGTGAACATCACGACGGCCCAGAAAACTCCACCCTCTCCTGGTGACCAGGTGTTGTCGCTGTCTTCAGACAGCGTGAGGAGATCCCTCAGCAGGATCAATGCACGGAAAGCCCCAGGACCAGACAACATCCCCGGTCGGGTACTAAGAGACTGTGCGGGGGAACTGGCTGATGTCTTCACAGACATTTTCAACATCTCGTTGAGTCAGGCTATCATCCCCACATGTTTCAAAGCGACCACCATCATACCCGTCCCAAAAAAGCCATCTTCCTCCTGCTTTAATGACTACCGTCCGGTTGCTCTGACCCCCATCATCATGAAGAGCTTCGAACGGCTAGTCATGTGGCACATCAAGTCTGCCCTGCCCCCCTCCCTGGACCCATTTCAGTTTGCCTATCGGCCCAACCGTTCAACAGAGGACGCCATCTCAACTGCTCTTCACTCCGCACTCACTCACCTGGAGAATAAGGACTCATATGTCAGAATGCTGTTCATTGACTTCAGCTCAGCATTCAACACCATCATCCCCCAGCAGCTCACTCACAAACTGGCTCAGCTGGGGCTCAACACACCTCTGTGCAACTGGCTGCTAGACTTCCTGACGGGAAGACCACAAGCAGTGCAAGTCGGCAGCAACACATCCAGCACCATCATGATGAACACGGGGGCTCCCCAGGGATGAGTGCTGAGCCTCCTCCTCTTTACCCTGCTGACCCACGACTGCGCACCGACACACAGCTCCAACATTTATGTTAAGTTTGCTGACGACACCACAGTGGTGGGTCTCATCAGAAGCGGCGATGAGACAAACTGCAGGAGTTAGGTGAGCCACCTGGCCGGTTGGTGCAGAGACCATAATCTCCTCCTGAACGTGGAGAAGACGAAGGAGATGGTGGTGGATTTCAGGAGAGGCCGCACATAGCAGACACATAGCAGACTCAATAAATAGGGTGTTCCCTTTGTTGCACTGTACTTGAATGGGAGCAGCCCAACGGTCAAAGGTGCCGGGTCACACATAGCATAAACATTATATAGTGTGTTCCCTTCATGGCGCTGTACTCGAACGGGAGCGGTTCCAACAGTCAAAGGGGCCGGGTCACACATAGCAGATCCACTAGATAGTGTGTTTCCTTCAT
This sequence comes from Oryzias sinensis, assembly GCA_037389245.1. Lineage (NCBI taxonomy): Eukaryota > Metazoa > Chordata > Actinopteri > Beloniformes > Adrianichthyidae > Oryzias > Oryzias sinensis. The sequence goes on along the minus strand of CM074497.1, from coordinate 18,848,209 downwards.
AACGCTATACCCAAACTGGAGTGGCCCAACGGTCAAAGGTGCAGGGTCAAACATAGCAGACTTAATAAATAGTGTGTTCCCTTCGTGGCACTGTACTCGAACGGGAGCGTCCCGACAGTGAAAGGTGCCGGGTCACACATAGCAGTCATACTTGTAAGTCTGAATATGGAATGCCTCCGAAACATACTTCATCTGATTACACACTGATATATATTTAAATTCTATCCAATCAGACCTCGCTACATCCGACCATATCCTGTTGTTGGGATCATCAACCCTGTGGCCGTCAAGCTTCGTTTGCCATGGACCCTCAGAGTGCACCCGGTCTTACACGTAAGCAAACTAAAGCCTGCTAGAGACTCTTCCCTACAGTCCACTCCGGAGCCCCCTCCTGCACCTTTTTTCCATCACCACCATTCGTGGATGGCGGGCCGGTTTACACGATCCGGGAGCTCCTTTCCTCCAGGAGAGTTGGTCGGGGCATTCAATATCTGGTGGACTGGGAGGGTTACGGCCCTGCTGACCGTCAGTGGGTGCCAGAGTGCCACGTCCTAGACCCAGATCTGCTTGCCCGTTTCCATCGAGACCACCCTGATCAGCCTCGTCGGGGTCCGTCTGGAATCCGGACTTTGTGAGGGGGATTATGTCACGATTGCAGCTGCCTGCTGCTCCCCCCCCCCTCCCTCTGTGTTTTCACCAGTCTTCTCAGCTGTTCACTATATTCAATTAGTGTGTTTGGTTATTTAAGCTTCTGTCTTTGTGGTTCTGTTGTCGCAGTGTCCTGTTTAGTCCTGTCTGTTTTCACTTGGTTTGGAGTATGTTGGTTATTAAACCTTTTCAGTTCCCAAACTCCTTGGATTCGAGTCCTTCCTGCTCCTGGGTTCTTTCTGGTTACGAGCCGTAACAGGAAGTTATTACCCATAAGTTTATGGGAATTTGTCTCATGGAATTGCATGGAGTCTAATGCCAAACTAAAATAATGTGAAATACCAATTATAAAGGAATGTGAATGCCAAACAAAAAATGTGAAAGAAGAGATGAGTTGTCCGACTGAAATCATAACTGTGAGTGATGTGTCTTGACAAGGACTCTCTGGCTTGTAGTCAATGCACACCACTGGAAATGCTTTTCACTGATATATAATTCAATTAATTGATCAAATAAAAAAAGGAGCCCTTTGAAATGTTGAACAGCATCGGATGAAGAAATTATTTTTACATCAGTCCAACAAGTCAACATATAGAGCATGTATTAGAGGTTTACAGCAGATCACCTATATTTCTCTCCACAGATTTCAGCCTTCACTGTGTCGCCAAACTATGAAATCCTCTTTTTCTCCGCTGATGTGCATGAAGTTGTCAGCATTGTTGATTTTTATGAAGGCAAAGTAACTCTGGAGTCCGTCATCAAAAATATGGAAGATTTTCAAATAGGTGGTAAGGGGGAAAAAATTCTTTCTTTTCTACACAACTTATATTTTAGTGTTATGTTTTAGTCTGCTTGTTAGGTTGTTCATTTTGTGCATTTTTGTGTATTACATTTTAGGCAAGAGAGCTGGAACAGACATTAATGCTGCTTTAAGAAAATTTGAAGAAAGTATGGCTTGGATAGAGCTAATCGCTGGAGATAAATTTCGTGAACATCGTCACGTCTTTCTCCTCTTCACAGACGGTGATTATGAAATCTATGTTCAGATTTCTTTGTGCTTTCAGTCAGACTACTTTAGTAACATCCCAATGGGGGAAACTTTTGTCTTTTGCATGCAACAAACCTACCTGAAATGTATTTATCCGTAACAAAAATTTGACTTTTTCTTAAGGTGCATACAACATGGGTGGCTCCCCATTGCCAACATTAGCCAGAATAAAGAAGAGGGTCTACATGAGTCTTACAGGTGATCCCGGATCAAGATTGGATTATCTTGGTGAGGTTTTCATCTTAATATATTGTTGTGGTTGCATTACAGAATCATAAACTTCTCTGGTTGCTTGTTGTTGTGTTGCAGAGTGCTACGTCTTCGGCATCGGGGCAAACATCTTTGATGATGACCTGCTGCCCCTCACAGCAGGAACTGAAGGAGAATTGCATTACTTCAGACTGAAAAAAGACATAAATTTGATATGAAGGTGTGACACAGTGACATTTAGCCACCTGATTTTGAAATTCACAAGATAGAATTGATACATCCTGCACTTCAAGTAATCTGCAGATGAAAAATTTTTTGAAAGTCAGTGTGAATGTGCTAGTTTTTCTCATCTGCTTAAATTTGCCATGCATTTTACAGATTGGAGTGGTTAGCTGGGGAACAAAACTTTGTCGTCATGGAAAAATGCAGAAGTCTACAACAGGATCCAGAGATTTCCACATTAATCTTTTCAGAGTGGTTCCTTTTCTAAAGTTTATCATTGGAAATGAAACTCATGATGAATATCCACCCCTGACATTTTTGAGTGATTAAAACTTATAAGAATTTTGAATAAAGTCCACATTCTGGAATCTTAAGAATACTTCTTTTATTATTGAAAGTTGTTTTGGTTCAATTTGAGCACCAAAAAGTTTGTTAAATCGCCATTCAAAAGTTCATGCGTGATTCTTAAAAGCAACCCTGGAACCCAATAAGGTAAACTCAAGGCTCGGGGGCCAAATGTGGCCCGCAATGTAATTTAATGTGACTCGCGAGATCACAAAAGTTTTTAATTTCTTAAAATACAATTTTTCTTTAGTTGATTACATATTATTTATGTGTATCTGCTGTTGTAATTATTCAATGTCTCAAGTCTTATGTGTGGATGCAGACAAATTGTTGTCATCAAACCACCAGTTTGATGAAAGTCTGTGTGCAACCTTTTTTTGTAAAATACATGTGTAATACATTGTTATTCTTCTTTATTCAATTGGATAGTTTTATCCTTCGTTAATGGAGTTATGTGGGTTTTAATTAGCAGACCAAATTTAAAAGGATTTATGCTAGAGTAACAAGCAAACATTTGTTTTCTATGCAACAGTAATTGTCACTTTAAAAAGTTATAATAAATACATAATTAATGAGTTTTTTAACATTACGTAGTTGTTAGATTTATTTTTTATTACTTTTAGTTACATGTATAAATTATAGCTGGCCCTTTGAGGACAGCCACTATGCTGATGTGGCCCTTGGTGAAAATGAGTTTGACACCCCTGCAATGCGGTGTCCTCACGGCCCCCAAGGTTTTTTGCTGCCAAAAACTCACCTGCTCCAGGCCATCACCAGTTGGGGCAGAAAAAAATCAAATGAAACAAGACAGAGGCCTCCAAAAGGCTGAAAGAAGTCACCCCTGTTTACAGGATTCAGTCACACAGTTGGGTTGCAGGGAGATGGGATTTTAGGTTTTTTTTACACTGTTAAATGTCAAATGTCAGTTAATTGACAAAGAACCAGGTCAGAACCAAAGTGCTTCCCAAAAAGCAAAAACTATTCCACTAAAGCCAGCCGGTCCTGACTGAATCCTAATGGCCTAAAGGTGAACAGCAGATTGAATGTAATTTAGGTATTATCTGTGTAGTCTCCACATTGCAACAATGGAGAAATACAAGTGTCTGTTAATGCAATTTAAGAAGAAAATTTTAGTAAAACCAACAAACAAAAAAACAAAGCCGTGGCCGGCATTGAATGGCCTGCGTCCTCACCGCCCCTTTTTGACCTGCTCTTACGGGCTGAGCTGCTGCTTCATGGCCCTCACTCTCCACTTATGACCCTGCCAGCCTGGACAAAGCTGCATGTGGCAAATTCCTTAACAAAACAAACAGATTTTTCAAAATGGCGCCTTTTCTATCAGTTTAATCTCTATACCAATCATTCTATATTTTGGTCAGCTGAGGGTGACGGACACACCTGTGTAATTTTTAGATGAACCGGCAAAAAGACCATTTTGTGATTTCTTTGGCATATTTTTTTTACCACGCCCACATTTCTAATATAGTCATATATTATGTCAAATTGTTTCATTCAGCTTCAGGCAGGGATTCACGTTTCAAATGTTTTTTTACAATATTCAAAATATATATATATGTAAGCAACAGAAAAAGACCGCCATTGCGAGCTCACCACGCCACCATCGTTCAAAATCGACAAACTTTAAAAATACAATTTTTCTCCAACGTAGCTTTCCTATGATGCTTGAGCTGGAGTAATGACGTGTTAGGTTGAAGTCCCTGGGAGGAGTTTAAATTTATAAAATGTACTAAAAGGCCTTTTTTTAATGTCACTTTAAATAGTTTTTTGATTTACTTCATTTCATAATGAATGTAATTTGAAAGTAATGCAGCAGCAATGTAATCCATTACAAATCTGAGACAACAAGGTATGGGACTACTTTAGAATAACAGTTACAAGTAATCTATAATACGGTTTGGAAGTAACTTGCACAACCCAACTGAATGCAGTGGCTATAAATGTTTCTGACATTCTTGTAGATCATTCCACAGGGTGGCGCTAGAGGACAGAGACAGTCTTCACCTTGTGCTAAAGACTATGCAGGTCTATGCTATACTTACAATAGACAAAATGACTTTTAGAATCTTCATTCTGCTAGATTGTAATTAGCATATTTCATGTTTTTCACATAAAATTTCCAAATCTCGTGTCAACTTTAGCATAGATTGACCACAGCTAATTTTTCCAACATCTTTCTTCCTATTTTTCATTCATGTTTAAAATATCTTATTCCCCTCCCCTGAAAATGATGTTACACACCTTTGTACTTTTTTACAGCTCTGACTTGAGTTTTTGGGAAAGGCTTGTTTGTTTTTTGTCTTCATTTCACAAGGACTTTCCATTATTGTGCAATATAACATGTGGACAGAACAAATCCTGACAAAATCCAGGATCCAGATCCAAACAAGCAAGGCTTAGTCCTCTAAAAACGCAACATCAGCTGTTTAAAAAATACCTTAAGGCTTATTTTGTAAGATTTTCATTTAAAAAAAATGTTTAAAATGCCTAGCTCAATTTAATTTTCCTGACATTCCCTGAATGTGAGGAGAGCCAAACGCTGCGTAGTGAAAAATACAGTATTGATCTGGTAATAAAGTTAATAAGTAACAGAGTGGTCTTTGTCCGCTGTCAATTTCTACATCGCTGTTCATTGTAGAATAAAAGTTCATCTCCATCCACACAGTCTAACTTTGGAACGGCTTTGAGGTTCAGCATGAGAACGTCTGTCATTTGGAGTTTGCTGGTCTTTCTTCTTCTCTGCACGGGTGAGGCAATTCTGCATAACTTCAAACTCAGCTTTTAAAGTCAAAATTGATTGAAAAAAATAATAATAATGTGATATTGAAAATGTAAACAAGCATAATTGAGAATTAAAATAAAATCACAAATCAATAATACTAACTTCACCTAAACAAAACACAGATTTTCTTTCAATCTCCTTTTTAAAGAAAGCAATTGAAAAATGTTCTAAATGTGTTTCTTTATTTAGAAATCTAGTTTTCTTTTTCTTTAAACAAAAGTAGATATGTGGTCATAGTGAAATCATTTACTGTGTTCTTTTTTCTTCATTTTTTTTCTTTTGTATTTACCTTTTATGTTTGTTGATTAAAATATTTTTTCTCTAACAACTAAATTTGTTAGGTTCAGGTCAATTGCAGTTTTATAAGGAAGGATTTCATTAAACATAAACCAAAATATGTTTTTTTGTTTTTGTTTTGTCATAGAATTTGAGGAGTTAAGGTACTCATTAAACTGATGTGTAAAACTGACAATTTTTTTCAACTTTCTTAATAGAACCATTGTATAATATTTCACAGTAAAAAGCAAACTATTCAGAAATAAGTTATATCGTTTTGTAAATTGTTTTAATTCTTTGCAAAAAACGAAAAGACAGTAATGGAAAAAATGATAGTTTGTGCACCAAATCACCAAACTTTGGGATTTAAAACCACATGATTTGTTGTCAATACTATAAGATCAAAAACAAAAAATCAAAAATCAAAAAGTGTATATTTTTTAAAGGTTATTTATAGGATGTGTTTTTTTTTTTCCTTAGGAGGAGAGGTTGAGTGTCAGTGCACAGCAGACGGCCTGGAAATTCAGGGGGGTAATTACACTCTAACAAAGGGCCTACAGACCAACAGCTTGCTGGTCTATCAGTGCCCTGATAACTTCTACCCGTACCCAGACACAATTCGTGTGTGCCACCCCAACAAACAATGGAAACCACGACCAAAAAAGTTTTCTCCCCAGAGATGCAAACGTGAGTGAGAGTCTCACTGAAATCAGTGCTTTGCTCCTGAAACTGTTTCATTTTTTGTAAATGAAGTTTGCTCTGTGCTGCAGCTGTGGAGTGTCCTGACCCTAACGTCCTGGAGAACGGAAATGTGTTCCCCCCTTCGGAGAGATACCTTGCTGGCAACACCACCACCTTTGAGTGCTACTCTGGTTACACAATGCGAGGCTCTTCAAGTCGTACCTGCTTATCCAATGGGAAGTGGAGTGGCTCCACCACCATCTGCAGTCGAGACTGTAAGTCTTCAAAAGCCATTGAAGAACCACCTCGACTGTATCCTTCGTCTGTGTTTGAATATCCAAGGAAAATTAGGTTTCTGATTCTTTTTCTCCATCTTGTGTCCTCTCACAACAGCTGGGGACGCATGTCCTGATCCTGGTGTCCCACCCGGTGCCTCAAGGAGAGGAAACACATTCGATGTTGGTTTTGATGTCACGTACTCCTGCAATGGCAACCTGTTTTTAGTGGGGTCCAGAGTCAGAGTGTGTCAGGAGAACAGCCAATGGACCGGCAGAGAGCCTGCATGCTACTGTAAGACAGACAATTGTGGTGTCCGAATTCCTTCACTGCTCACTATTTGCTGCAATTTCAAAATTGAGTGCCCTAGATATTTGCTTTGAAAATACAGGGAACTCGATTGTCTAACACTTTATATTTTTTAGTAGTTAGAGAGATATAGTCAATAACTAGCAATAATGACCTTTGATCTGATGTTTGACATTAAAAATGGTTACCGGGCTACCACATCTTGATCATTTAACTTTCAGTCAACAGTTTTGGTGGGTCCTTTTAAGAAAGCAAATGTGTAAAAGGACATTTTAAGCGCAGTTAATGTCATGATTCTTCAGGCTAAGCGAACCCAGATGCTGGAACCCAGAGTAAGACAGGTAAGTGGCAGATGAGTAATCGTTTATTGATTCTCCGTGTGAGGCTGAGGTTTAGTCCCGGCGAGGTCCGAATGTGAAGATGGCTTGTGGCGTGGCTGGAGGTGCTAACGCGGTCAGCGTACGGCGAGGAGTCTTCCGGTTTACTGGAACGGCTTAACTGATGACCCACACTGGTGTCACTCGTAACGTGGTTTCCGTAAGGGTTAACGATCTGGCGTCGGCTTGAGGCGTTGGAGCTCCTTAAGAGCAGAAGTGATGATGAGGAGAGTGACAGCAGCTGGTGGCAATCAGGAGAAGAGTGAAACAGCGCTGGAGGGGGAGGAGTCTGCCAGAGGCACCATGACAGTTAAACCAGTTTTATTTCTAACTGGAGACAAACATAGCTAAACATCTTATTTTCTTGTTTTTATTTTAGTTTCTTTGCTGTGATACTTTAACAAAATAAATTCCTTACTATTTTTTGTTTGTCCTTTCTTCTTCTCTTTGCAGCCAAATTCACATATGACACTTCACAAGAGGTCTCAGAAGCATTTGGCAGTTCCATCAAAGAAAGCCTCACCACCCTGCAGCCCACAAGTAAGTTTCTAAACTTTGATTTTTTATGTTTAATATTTTAGGAGGGCCTAATATCATCTTAATTGACAATTAAGTATTGTTCCTTCATTCTTGCTATTATACAGAAGATCCTGTTTATATGCTTTTCTTTCCTGCACCACACACAAACACAAACACATTACCATAATAATACAGTAAAGGTTTTGTTGCCCAGATGATACACAAGCTGGGAGAAAAATCCGCATTTCAAAGAACGGGACGCTCAACATCTACATTGCCTTGGACATTTCAGAGAGTGTCGAAGAAGAACACTTCAAAAGAGCAAAGCTGGCCGTCATTACACTTATTAAAAAGGTAAAAGTCATGAATCAGCTGACTGCGTTGGATCTCTGTTGGCTTTATGTCCTGATAAAGTTTAAAGTGATGCTTGTGCCGTGTTGTTTGCTTATCTGGTTGCTGCTTTAATTTCAAAGAGAACTGTAACTTCTTAAGTTGTCCTAAGTTGTTTTTGTGCATCCATTCCCTCTTTGAATGCTGAGAATGTAGAGTCAGAGACTCAGGCATTCGTCCTGTCGGTTCAGGGGTGTCAAAATGGGGTGAAGATTCATTTTGAAAGGTGCTGGCCACACACCTGCTGAGCTGTGAAAACATGCTGGAAATCCAGCTATAAGTGCAGCGTACCGCTACTACCAATCCATCATCTGCTGCTTTAAAATGAGACATACTTAGAAGAAACCGAAATGATTCAGAAATGTGGATTCAACATTTTTTTCCTCTCTTAAGAAAGGCTACATATAAACTTGGTTATTTGGCAGCCACCATTTCTGAATTATGCACAAAGCTTTTTAAACACAGTCTCATAAGCACATTTGACGACTTGATCACACTTACCCCACATGAGTTTTGCTGCCAGCAGAGCAGCCCATTAGGAGTAAATCTAATTACAAATCATAACTGTGAGTGATGCTTCTTGGCAAGGACCCTCTGGCTTGTAGTCAATGCACACCACTGGAAATGCTTTTCACTGATATATTATTCAATTAATTGATCAAATAAAAAAAGGAGCCCTTTGAAATGTTGAACAGCATCGGATGAAGAAATTATTTTTACATCAGTCCAACAAGTCAACATATAGAGCATGTATTAGAGGTTTACAGCAGATCACCTTTATTTCTCTCCACAGATTTCAGCCTTCACTGTGACGCCAAACTATGAAATCCTCTTTTTCTCCGCTGATGTGCATGAAGTTGCCAGCATTGTTGATTTTTATGAAGGCAAAATAACTCTGGAGTCCGCCATCAAAAATTTGGAAGATTTTCAAATAGGTGGTAAGGGATTAAAAAAAACGTTTTCTTTTTTACACAAATTATATTTTAGTATTATGTTTTAGTCTGCTCATTAGGTTGTTCATTTTGTGCATTTTTTGTATTACCTTTTAGACAAGAGCTCTGGAACAGACGTGAACGCTGCTTTAAAAAAATTTGAAGATCGTATGGCTTGGATAGAGGAAAAAACTGGAGATAAATTTCGTGAACATCGTCACGTCTTTCTCCTCTTCACGGACGGTAATTATGAAATCTATGTTCAGATTTCTTTGTGCTTTCTGTCAGACTATTTTAGTAAAATCCCAATGGGGGAAACTTTTGTCTTTTGCATGCAACAAACCTACCTGAAATGTATTTATCTGTAACAAAAATTTGAATCTTTCTTAAGGTGCATACAACATGGGTGGCTCCCCATTGCCAACATTAGCCAGAATAAAGAACAGGGTCTACATGAGTCCCATAGGTGATCCCGGATCAAGATTGGATTATCTTGGTGAGGTTTTCAACCATTTTTTGTTTTGGTTGCATTACAGAATCATAAACTTCTCTGGTTGCTTGTTGTTGTGTTGCAGAGAGCTACGTCTTCGGCATCGGCGCTGATATCTTTGATGATGACCTGCTGCCCCTCACAGCAGGAACTGAAGGAGAATTGCATTACTTCAGACTGAAAAAAGAAACAAATTTAGCAGAAACCTTTGATAATATAATTGGTAAGTTTTCCTTCAAAAATAATGCAGGAAAGCAACACAATGCAATATGCTGTCTAATCTGCATCTTGACATGGCAGACATGTCAGGTTGGATGGATTATCTAAGCAAAGGAGATGTGGTCACTATCACAAAGTTGGACAGTTTCTGAGCAACATTTGAGAGAAATAGTACAGATAACTATCCTGGTGAATAGATTTTATTTTATCAATAAAGAAGCTGTATTTGCCTGTTTATGCTGTAATCAATAGCTTTTAATTCAGATTGTGTGTAAATTTATCTATATCCAGTTGAAAAAGCCCATTGATCCTTTTAAACTTGCCTGACAGCATGGGTGTGGTAGGGATTAGCCTGGGAACAAACAAAATCTAAAGGACCAAATAGCCTCAGTTTTAGCAGAAGACGTGATAAGAAATTTAAATACTTTAGTAATATATATACCAGCTATAGTTATTACTGTTAGTATTTTGTCCTAAATTTCTTTCTGCATTTGCGTTATTTACTACAGATGAAAATGAAGTCCTTGGCCTCTGTGGTCTGCACAGAGACTATGAACTCACAAATGACAAAGACAGCAAAAGGAAAAGATATCCATGGGTGGTGTTTATCAATATCCAGGTAAAGGATTTAGTAACTTAGTATATAAAAAAAAGGTATTGTTATGTAACTTTACTCCATAATGCTAGACTTCATGAAAAAAATGTGATTGCCTTCTACTTAAGGGCAAATCCCCAAAGAAATGCTTGGGCTCTCTGGTGTCGAGTGAGTTTGTCTTGACCGCTGCTCACTGCTTCATCTTCAGTGATGAGCCACAAGACGTCAAAGTTGAAATTGACGATGGGAAAGGCAGCAAAGGTAGCAATTAATGATCACCATAAATTACTGTTATGTACATGCATTTATTTACTTAAACAAGCACTGAAATGCCAAATTGTGGCCTTGCTGGCTTTTAAAATGCATGCAAAGAATAAAAAATTAATTAATGAATTCTGATCATAAACATACTTTATTGTCATTTATTCCCCCAATAACTTCACCTCTCACTCCTTTACTTTACAGAGAAGAAAGTGAAAACATTTAAGCTACATCCACAGTACAATGTTACGGCTCGAGTGAAACAGGGCGTGGCTGAGTTTTATGACTATGATATTGCTCTCATCCAGCTGGAGCGAGAAGTTCAACTCTCCATTTCTTCCAGGTATTGTGTAGTAATGGGATGTGAGATCTTGTTCTTGTTTGAGAAAACCGTTCACAACCGCTTGACATCAAAACAATTATTTTTCAGACCCATATGCATACCTTGTACTAAGGAAACCAGTGATGCTCTCAAACTCCCCGGGTCAGCAACATGCAGAGATCAAGGTATAGTGACTTTTATTGAACCAGTAATGTCAGGTTGGGAGTGTGAGGGGCTAAAAGATAGTGGGAGGTGTGTCATCAAACATGTGAGGGGAAGAGGGGGCGGGCTTTCTCAACATCAACAATCCAACCAACAAGTCAGAGGCAATTTTCTACTAAGATACAGCGGCTGTGTTCAAACTATGTCCAAGAAAACAACACAGGTTTCTGACTAAAAACAGCATAAAGACCACTGGGATTGCTTTGAAATTAGTTCAAAAGAGGATCAAGGTGGGACTTTAAAATACACACCAGGGTCATTTTTATGCAGTAATTTGGTAAACTGGTGGTTTATCAGTTCTTAAAGGGAGTCTGGGTAACCGTCACTGCAGCTCCTGTAAAGCTTCCAGCTCTTATTTAGTCCACTATTGATTTAAATGACAGTCGTGGTTTTACTGCACTGCTCTACTTTAACACTAATTTATGGCACTTGTTAAAACAATGGGTCATTGATTTAGAACAGGGAGGAGAAAAGTGGAGGCTTTCTTTATGCTCTCTTCAACCTAATTTCTGTAAAATTCTACAGGACTTTGGCACAACAATGAGCCTTTGCTTTTGACTGTCACTTCTGCTGTCAGCAAAAATGTATTCCTAGGAGCACCATAAGCTAAACTGATTTCCAACACATCCTCTGAGCAGCAGGTTGTTTGGAAATTTGCATCTCTGCATCAGGTGATACATATGCCGCAATACCTGAAAAAGGATTTTCAATATAAAGTAGGAACTGCTGGAAAACAATCTGGAGCGGTAGATCTGGAAGACTGGAGTTAGATTGCCTGTGTAAGGAAATACTTTCCAGTCTTCAATAGCACCAAATGAAATGTTCATTTTTCTTTTACCATACAGAGGAGCTTTTATTGAAAAACCAACGAGAAAGACTCAGTTTCTTGACTCGGACAGATCCACTAGTTGGTGAAAAAGATGTCTATGCAAAGCTTGGAGATAACGTAAGACTTTTTTGTCATTGGATATTTTGTTGTTGTTTTACTAGTTGTCAAAATGTAATCAATTTAATTTTTTTGCTCTGAATGCAGAGAGATCTATGCATCATAAAGGCATTGAAAGCAAAGGGAATAACAACAACAGACCCAAAGGTTCCTGTGACGGATAACTTTCTGTGCACTGGAGGTGATAGAGACCACATAGCGTGCACAGGTACGTTTCCTCTCTCAACTCACCATTAGACCACCAGCAGTACAAATTGATATCCCATTGTGGGTATTTTTTGGATCTGTTGAACAGGTGACTCTGGAGGAGCTGTGTTTAAGAACTATGAGAGTCGCACAATACAGGTAATAAAAATTAAATTCAAATAAATCATAATGGAGTGAGGTCACACTTGACCTTAGCACCAGGGTAGTCGGAGTTGAAGAATTTTGTAAGATACTGTACATAGAAAAACTAGTGTATTGAGTAAGAAAAGTATGGGTACATGTCACTTCTAGTGGGAAGCTAAGTTCATACCGCTTTCGGTATGAACTTACTCTCATATGTCTTGTGAGAAGTTAAGTCCATTTTTGGGCTCTCTGTACAAAATGTGTGTTCATTGAACATGTGTTGCAAGTTAATCAGGTCGAACTTTGACCAATCAGGGACTCTGATTTGGTATTGACGAATGGATGATGTCCCTTTTAAGTCGCGGAAATGCGAATCGTTCATAAATTGATCATGAAGGAGAAATGAATAATTGCGATTTGTGTCTGAAAAGAATTCTATGACACCGAGCACTATGGGAATAGAGCTGTGAAAGAAAAAGCCTGAAGCTAGATTTGCGAGTTTTATACTGCTTTGACATTTTGCACTAAGTCACCTCCAACTGTAGGTACTGTAGTAACAGCAGCAATATAAAAAGAAGATGAAGCCCCTCCCTGCTCGTCCAATGTGAACACCATATGCGTGTTCAAGACGATGAGGTACAAATTATGCAGTCCACTTTCTTACAGTGTCTTTGCATTCCACAGATTGCTTTGGTAAGCTGGGGAACCCAGGAGATTTGCACTGGAGGTGGTATGAGAGAGACAACGCCTGAATCCAGAGATTTCCACATTAATCTTTTCAAAATGGTTCCTTTTCTCAAATCAATCCTTGGAGATGACGATCAGGACGATTATGCACCCCTTACATTTATAAACTAACAAACACATTCAATTAAGAAAGTCTCTTGAATAAGAGGCGACAAAGCCTTTGAATTAAAAAAAGCTAAAGACCAGATGTTCTTTTTTTTAACCCTCTTTCTGCTATTAAGACAATAATCTTTTTTTCTGTAGTTCTGCCAATTCAATGATTCAAGCTGCTGTCTCAAGCTAATATAATATATGCAGTACACTTTGTCAATAAAGGGATTTTTTTTCTCATCCCAGTCACAAGCATGTTTTTAACAAAAGTCCGTCAAAGAACCACAGTATATGAAAAGTCATCCAGCTCCTGTTACTGCAGGAATCTGTTCTTAACTGGACTTTAAAGACTCACTCTAACGAAATTGTGTTTTTTAACATGTTTTAGTGGCATTTTTCTTATGATGGAGGACATAAAGATAGTTGAGATTAAATTTATGTTTCTGAGTATTTCTTTATTCAAATAGTTGTGAATCAAGTTCAGATGAAAAAAATGCTGTTTGAAAAGCTTCTATTTGTGACGTAGAAGCAACAATGGGCAGGCCACAAGCTCCCTGCTCCACTCCATTTTGATGCATCCACTTGTAGACAAATAGATCCATGTACGTCTTCATTTTCCTCAACCAATCTGGCATCTTGATCCAAACTTTATGGCTGGATATCTCCAGTATTGCTCCCTGGGGCTGTGAGGGGCTGTAACTGGCTGGAGAGACTGTAAACAGATGGGTGAGGGGAAGTGGGGTTGGGGTTGCCGCTCTGCTCAAACTATGTCCTAGAAAACAATACAGGTTTTTGGATTTTGGCAAAAACTGCATAATCATAATTAAAAGATCTTTGGGAACGCTTTGAAAATAGATCATAGCTGATCGGAGTGGATCTTTAAAGATTGATCTGTCAGTACCAATTGAAGGATATTCTTCCTAAAGTACCACATGGCTTAATGACATTCCATTTTGTTTGGATCATTTGGAACCATATTTAACTGAATTTCTAGAGACTGACGTGTACGCAAATGTCAGGTGTCAGGGTCGCCCTCGTACTCCTGATTGAGGACCTGATCATTCACACCTGTTTGGCATTTAGACAACCTATATTGGTCTTTCACACCATCCAGCCATTGTCGGTTCGTCTGTTTCCATGAAGGATCCACCGATCAATGCCAAGACCTATGCCAAAGCTCACGCCAAAGCCAACACCAAAGCTCATGCCAAAGCCAACACCAAAGCTCATGCAAAGAACCAAGACCAACGCCAAAGAACCAAATCCAACCCCGAAGACCCAAAGCCAACGCCAAAGAACTCAAAACCAACCCCAAAGAACCAAGACCAACGCCAAAGGTCCAAAGCCAAACCCCTCTTCCTCCTTCAATAAATTTCACAATTTATGACTTAGTCCCTGTCTGCATTTTCGGGTCCAGCTTACTCCTAACCTAACAGCAAATCTATGGATCTGTATTTTTCTTTCAAAAAAAAGTATTTTACCCTCATTAAAAAAAATCAGATAAAGCCATGTTTGCAATGATCAGCAGTGTCCCTGAGGCGGACAGATTGTGTCTATTTGATCTGAAGTCACAACTTTGCCAAAACAAGCAAGCAAAGAGAAGAGTTCCCGTAAATGATGAGCAGCAGTCAAAGTTCACTCATGACCTGAACTCCGTGTTATCAGAAACAACCTAAAGGTCAGCTGTGGGTGGGGACAATACACTGTTTACAAGGGAAAGTAGGTCAGTAATTGGATTAATAGGAACAAAATGTCACTTAAAAAGTACAACATAAAAAAGTAATACAGTTTTGATAAATCGAAGGGATTTAAAGCAAGTTTAAAATTTGATTAAACCTTTAAGGTAGCACAGATCCTTTAAAAATGTAGATGAAATGCATTATTTTTGGCTTTTGATGGGGATTTTCTGAAAGTAACACTGCAAAAAGTACATTTTAAGAAAGTAAAAATACATTTTTTTAAAGAAATTGTCTTATTTTATGTCTCGCAAGAAAAATAATCTCATCAAGAAAGTTTTTCAATCGCAAAAATATCTTATTTAGAGAAATATCTTAGTTACAAGAATTTCTTCCTTTATATAATAATTCTTGATAAGACCTTATTTCTTGGCAGATTTTTTGGTTTATTTGAAGGAAATTTGCCAATGAGGTCAGAATTCTTTACTCATTTTTAAGGGGGGGGTTCTGCTTTTGTGCAAGAACGAACGTCTCAAAAGTTTATTTTGTAGGATCGTAGTGTCCTTCTTCACAAGTTACCCAATAATCGTCTCTCTCAAGATACTATTTTCCCATTTAAAATACTATTTTACAACGCAAAAATTCAAATGTAATCCTCCGGCCCTCAGAGGGTTTAATCATAACTCTTGTGTCTGTCTGGCTGTAATGGGCCGCTCACTCCGGGCCCATTCCCTGCCCTTCGTAAGATAGACGCATTGCGGTCCGACCATCTGTGTGGCTGCAGGCCAAAGCCAGATCATTCAAATTAGATTTAGCTTAGAGCTAACTTATTTTTTGGCCTAATTCAGTTTCCCCCCTTCTCATTTCGGCTTTAAGATCAAAAGGAGCTAAATTTGTCAGCTTTATTTTTACTGCCTGACTAAAACAAGGTTGTTACACAGAGAGCAATTTGTTGTGGTCACAACGACTTTATGGCGTCGAACCATTTGAATTTTACTGTTATGAGTTTATAGTGCTTGCTCAATAAATACACTTTTAGCAACCGTTTTTACTGATGGATATTTGCCGCAACATCAGAGGGTACGGTGGTGAATGCCCCGCTTTTACGCAGCCTCTCTGATGCGGTCTGGTCTGTGATGCACTGGTTCCCATGGGAACATTCATTTCGTTTACCTTAACTAATTGTGAGCGAGGAAGGAGGTCAGGGAAATGAGCGGAGGAGGACAGAAGAAGACAGACAGTGTGGGAGAAGAGATGAGTGGAGAGGCTTAATCTAATGAAAGGCTCTCCAGTTCCCTGATACTGTAAACAGAGAGGAAATTCAAATCAAGAGCCATTCCTTATTGAGTTGAGGGTTCACCGACCTCAATGTCTTCTCTTTTATTTCTCAGGCCTTCCTTCTTGATGGTAGATGAAGCCAGATCTGATTGAAGCCCATCTAACCTGATTAGCGGCGTATGAATACAGCCGTTTGCATAAGTGCAGTGTTTTTCAGGGCAGCCCGGCTCCCTCCTCCCCTCGCTCCTGTTCTTATATGCTTAACGCGCGGAATATTCCTGATGAAGCATCTTGCTGCCTAAACTCTGCCTGATCTGTCTCTCTGTGAGCTCTAAATCAACCTTATGGGCCATTCCAGAGATTGCTGCCATTAAAAACTGCACACATACACATTTCCTGCTGTTCTGAGCTCTGACAAGAAGTTCACGGAATCCACAGCTCCGGTTCACCCCACGCTTGTGTCCAGCTAAACAAATCACCATGGAAAAAAGCTTTGCTATAAACTACAGTGTAGAATATGCTTCTGTATATTTGTCAACTCAAATAGATCAAATTTATTTGCTTGCAGCAGACTCCCTACAAATGTTTCTGCTGCAAAAGACGTGAATCAATAGTCGATGCTGAGATTCAGGAGGAAAAATGTGGGTTTTTCCTGGCTGGGACCCCTCTAAGGATTTTGCTTGCTCATCCGCCCACATGTGTTTTATAGACTTGAAGTATCTAACAATGTGGGATACCTTAAGGGGAGTGGTCAAGGAAGATCAAGACTTAGGCTGGCGCAACCACCACTGTGCAGACTCATTTATGAAGGAATTAGACTCCACCAGATTTAACTCATCTTTAGGGATGTAATGATTTATTTTAACAGAAATTCAATTCAAATCATAATTTGTGGTTGCTGATAAGATCCATAGTCGACATTGGTTCATTTTGAACAATCCAATTCACTCACCTAAAATGGAATCAAGGACATATTTAGCTAAAACTTCAACCAGTGTGACTCAGAGATAAATACCAGGACACTGAACAGTACAGGTGAACTTTTTCAGATTCCTTGTATTTCTTGCATGATAAACAAGTGTAAATATGTGTTAAATATATGTAAAAACAAACAAGTAAACAAGATTTATAGGCAAATCCAAGTTCAGCTCACTGTTTTTCTACATCAACATAATACAAAGGGCTCATTATTAGAACTTTCTACCACACTACAAGGTCGTTGCTAAATTCAGTGTTTCCACACACTGGACTGGGATGATGGCTTGATAATCTTTTTGCTGACAGCACGTGTGTTGTCCGCTGTGATTCTACTTGGTCATTTTTACGTTATATTAAAATACACTGCCTTGTCTTAATCCAAATGTTATTTTCTATTTGTGATATAATCATTTATTTCATTTTGAAACAATTTTATAATGGTATAGGTTGATTAAATTCAATTCACATCTTGCTTCAGACAGATCTATGTGGTTGGATCGCAGGATTTAAATCAATTCAGCAATAATTCAATTCAATTTTATTTATATAACCTTATATCACAACATAGTTGTCTCATGGAATCTTACATCCCCTACTGATCTTATTATGATGGGTAGTTTATTGGCCTTACCAAGTGTCTGTAAAGTTTTATCCATATGTACTTTGTGGGTCGTGTAGTTCTTTGGGCTTTCTCAAGCCATGAGCTCAAGCTGAAGAGGTTTTCAAATGCTGGTAAAGTGGTCAGAGTGATAAAGAAAAGTAAAGTGTAGCCTCTTGCATTTACATAAGAGTTCCATTCCTTTGTTTACAACCTTAAATATGTGGGTACAAGCAAGAGAGTGCTAAATATACAGACAGATTTCAAAATCGTTCCTATGGTCTTTTAGTTTTGATGATGGCGCTCTGCAGAAAATCCGTCCTAGAAAACAATACAGGTTTTTTTACTTTGGCAAAAACTGCATAATCGTAATTAAAAGATCTTTGGGATTTATTTTAAATTAGATCATAGGTGATCAGAGTGGATCTTTAAAGATTGTTCTATCAGCACCAGCTGAAGGATATCTCTCCTAAAGTACCGCATGTCTTAATGACATTCCATGTCAATTGGATCATTTGGAACCCTTCTTATGTGAATTTCTAGAGACTGACATGTACACAAATCTATGGATCTGTTTTATTCTTTTAAAAAACGTTTTTTACCCTCATCAAAGTGAATCAGATCAACGCCATAATTGCAACCATCAGCAGTGCCCCCTAATGAGGCAAACTCTGAGGCAGACAGATTGTGTCTATTTGATCTGAAGTCACAACTTTGCCAAAACAAGCAAGCAAAGAGACGAGTTCCCGTAAATGATGAGCAGCAGTCAAAGTTCACTCATGACCTGAAAACGATGTTATCAGAAACAACAACAATTGAGTGAACCCTCAATTGAATACTAAAGTAATCCATATGGAGAAGCCTGAGAATAATCGGATTACTCCGGCTGACATCATTAATAATACCAGACAGGCTATTAAACACAGTCAATTCAGAGCATTAACATTCCCATCTACGTGTTCAATCATCTCTAAGGGACTTAAGCAGAGAATAAATGCCTGAAACTCAAAGTTCTGACTGTGACCTGGCATACATTTAAAGGTGTCCCTAATGCCTTCTTTGTCTGTCTCGTATCACTATGGTAACACTCTATGTATGGTACAGACATGTTTTCAGTTGCATCATGAACCCATATTTAAACTTTTTTTTATTAAGATGCCATTTTTTAAATCAAATGCTTCTTCCAAATTAGGGCTGCCAACTCTACCACAGTTCTGATTTCTGCTTAGCTTTGCCCTACCTGCTGCAGATCACCTGAATCGGGTGTGAGCCAATCAGATTCTGGAGTCATCTGATCCAAGATGGTAGATCTATGCAGCCCTGCAGGGACACATCTACCTCATCCAAACAGATACTTTTCACTCCCTGTGGAAAGAAAGAAAGGAAAGTTCTGCTGCGATTGATCAGCTGATGGCCTGAGCTGCCATTTGAGGGCCTTCTTGGAAGGATTTAGAATTCTAGGATGATCCATCCTTTTTCTTTTTTTTGGTCTGGATCCTAGAGAACTGAAAAATGTTGAGTAGTACAACAAAATGTCTAAATGTTTTTTTCCAATTCAAACCTTATAAGGATGATTTAACTGCAACATAATGGTGCATTTTATTTTCAGATATATGTAAATTGTATTTTCTTTTTCTGGAGTTATGAATATTTGATATTATTGAGACATGTTTGCATTTCAAATTGAAGATTTCAAAGAAACTGAAAGCTGGTTATTGCATGCTGCAGGGTGGGCCTTAGAGGAAATGTTTAAATACCTCTGATTGAGTTAAAGGAGATTATTTTCATGTAGCACTTTTGTAATGATAATATCAAAGCTCGAATAATGAGAGATGGATTGAAATCTGCCTCTTGTCAGCATTTACGATGAGATGCACTCGTGTGATTAGATGTCCCGGGATCGATGCTGCCCCTTCTCCCTATCATTAAGACTGCTCTTAACAGATTACAGCCCCCTCCCAAACCCGCAGTCCCGTATCCTTCTGCTCCTCCTCCCAGATCACAAACCCTTTCTTTCTGCAGACAGAACACTGCACTCTCCTTTCTGCTCTCCATTCTTTTATTTTTGTTTTGTCTTCCCACCTCCTGAGGTCCAGGTGTGTGTTTTTTTGGTTTTACTTCAATACATTTGGTGTTCTGGTTGAAGATTGGACAGAAATGAAAAAGAACAAATTTAAACAGAAGCTGGGGCGCTAAATAATAGGAGGAAACCAAAGATGGACCTCCTCACCTTTCTGTTTATTCTCCTTTTTTGCTTTGATCAATCAGCAGGTAAAAGCCTCATCGCAGGTAAGTTATACAATTTTAAAAAAACATTTAAAGAAAACACAAAGATAATACTTGAACAAAAAGTGGATTTGTCTCTATTTGTTTTCACACATTGTTGCCACGCTGGACTTATGGTTCTGGAAGCTGACATATTTGAAGCCAGAGGTTTGTAGAAGTGTTTTTTTTTAATGTATTAGTGTGTCAGAAGGAGTACAGCTTTTACTCTTTACAAAAGTAAATTCCTTTATTTAGTGAATTTAGGGAAATCGTGAGGATAGTTTCACACAGTATCATCACTCAGAGTGTGTGTTTAGGTCAGCGTGTGTGCAGGGCCGGAAAAGGGAAGCCGTGTTACAAGCTGGCCTATTTCTCGGAGCTCCGCTGGAAGCTAAACTTTGTGGAGGCAGATCTGGCCTGCAAACGGGATGGAGGCCAGCTGCTCAGCGTGGAATCGGAGTCTGAGCAGAAGATCATTGAGCAGCTCATCACCGAGCTCCGCCCAACAGATGGAGACTTCTGGATCGGTCTTAGACGCAATGATGCTTTGGAGGACAACATTCCAGACTGCCCCTCGCAGTACTACTGGCTGGACGGAAGCAGGTCCACGTTCAGGTGGAAGAAGAGTTCTTTCTTCTCACGAAAAATCTGTCTCAGTTCTACATTACAGACCACCTTGAGGAGAAATGTTACTATTTTATTAACTGTGCTAATCGAAGTTCTTGAAATATGGGAAACATCTTTCTTGTTTAAAAGTTCTACATTTTCAAAAACTGTCCTTTTATGTGTGTAAATACATCTCTGAACTCTTCAGACTTCATGTGAAAGTTGTTTATTTGCGGATAAAACTGCCCCATGTCTTGAAAAAATATATATATATCGATGTTTCCTAAAGAGATTAATTGGAGTTCTTTCCCAATAATCCCCACAGTAGAGTTTTTCCGGAGAATAAGTCGCGATATCCCCCCATAGATTCTTTATGGGTGTGACTTATACTCCGGTGCGACTTATACTCCAGAATATACAGTAATTTTTATCACACAGTTAAGGTGAAAGAAAGTCACTGCTAAATTCATGATTTAGGCTAAACCTGAATCAAGAGCCCAGACGCAAACCTTTCTGTTAGCATCCTGAACATGGCAAAACATAATATTATTTACATGAATTATCAAGTTTGGTCTGATTTTAAAAATAAAGTTTTTATGTATTTCTTATTTACTTAGAGAGCTACTTCTTCTGTTGACTTTTAGATGGCAGTAGAGGTCTTTTCAAGAGAAAAAATCTTGCAAGATAGCCTCTGATATTCGGTCATAACTGAAAAATTGGCACAAATGTGACAAAATGCTGAATGACTTCTTAGGTATTTGGAGTTTTACTCCAGTGTAACAATTTTATGTATTTTGTGAACCTTTAAGCCAAACAAAAAAATGGATAGTTCTGTTGTAACAAAGTCTAAGTGGACATTTTGTTGAAATGGTTAACCATCCTTTTATCTGTGGCACAACCTATGCTTTACAATCTGACGGAAAATTTGGCAGGAAAACAGTTTTATAAGTGCTTTGGTTTTAGGAACTGGCACTTTGATGAGCCGTCGTGTGGCTCAGAGGTGTGTGTGGTCTTGTATCACCAACCGTCCGCCCCGCCTGGCCTCGGAGGACCCTACATGTTTCAGTGGAATGACGACAACTGCGAGACAAAAAACAACTTCATCTGCAAATACACTGCAGGTACATCTTTATTCAAACTCCTGACTTATTTGGCTTTATTGACCTGTTCTTGTATCCAGATGGCTACAACTTTTTATGTTTCCCCCCAACAGAGAGATCGCGGGTACCTGCTCTATCCCCCAATGCCACACTGACAGGTGACTGAGCCACAACTGCAATATGACTCACACTTCACCTAATATTTTCCATACTTTTTGGCTTTTATACTCTAGTCTTAAGCAGTTTTTGTGTACAGATGCTCTTCCTTCGCCGGAGCTCCCGGAAGAACCAAATTATCCGAGTCAGAACAGAACAGGTCAGACAACATTTTACCCACAACCTCCAGGACAGTCTCTTAACCATCATTTTAAGAACATTTGCATCTGTCTTCTAGCCATGAATCTGGTTTACGTCATCATTCCCACCATCCCACTGTTATTGCTGTTGCTGACGGTAATGGGAGTCTGCTGCTTCAAGATGCTGATCACCCGGTGAGGCCGACTGTAACTCTTTCTGTTTCAAAAGAATCGTTTTCAGCTTTCCAGCCTTTTCAGGATTTTACAAGTCAAGGGACTTGAGAATTTAGCCGTTTCATTAAGCACAGATTTGTTTCTACAGATCTGTCAAATGTTTAAATCTGTGCATATGTGTGTTACAGCAGGAGGACACAGAAGAAACCAGAAGTGGGTCATACCGACTCGGGGCCTGGCACCAGCCCAACCTCAACTGACGTCTACAACATTATTCGCTCCCAGAAAGATGACGACCTACTTTCCGCTCGTCCGCAGACAAAGAACACTTCATTTTTGTGCTCCTCCCCTGACACGCCAACGGGTGACTATGACAACCTTGGGGGCCGGGACACTGAGAGCGGTTTTGTGACCCTTGCGAGTACGGAAAGCTGCTTGCTGACCTTTGACTTGAACGAGCACAGCCTTGGGCGGCGAGGTCCCCATGACTATAACAACATGAGCTTGGGCCGCCTGGGTAAAAGAGACCTGAACGACAGCAGTCTAAGTCGTCTTGGTAACCGAGAGTTTTACGACCGAAGTCTGGGTCGGCGCACAACAAAAAGTGAGCACTACAGCCACGGCAGTATGTTCGGGGAGAGCGGACTGTACAACGGCACAGTCAGAGCAGCAAGTGAACTGGATGAGCTCAGGCCTGGAAGTCACACAGGAAAATTTGACTTGTACCAGACGTACGTCTCCAATGGGAAGCACGAGACTTTCCAAACCAGCCTGGGAACGTACGGAAATCGGAAATCCTTCCACACAAATCTGGATTGCTACAGGAACAGAGGGAACCTGGACAGTGGACACGGAGGCTTCACAGACCACGAGTGGATCGTCAGAGGACACTACTGATCTGCAGAGGAGAAAGGACTCTAAGGACAACTACTAAACTTGGCAAATGCTCGTCTAGGATGTGGGGTCGATATTAGGTGCAGAAATGGTACAACAAGATTGTGTCCTACTTAGTGCACCATAAAGTGTGCTCGTAATTTTATTGTGCTGTCTGAATCTACAACTGTAAAATCCAGTGGGCCCTGGAAATTTTCCAAAAGACTGTGAAACACTAGTGTGCACCAATGCTCACTAGATTGGCAAAATATAGACTACATTGCATTGTGTTTGAACAGTTTTGTTTGTGAAAAAAATGCATTTAAATTATTTTTTATAAAGCATCCAAGTTTTCATTATCAGTTTACAGTGGATTCATAAAAAGTCTTTAGCATGTGCCCAAATTGGTTTTATAATCCAGGGCACTAGATAGTCCTGCACTATCTGTTTTTAAGTAGTTAGAAGTAGGAAGGAAGTTTGGACCAAGAGTTTGGTTGAACGTTAAATGCCTGCATGAATATGTGGCAGCTTGTTTTCTTTGTTTTCTCAGAAGCAATCATTGACTGTGTGTAAGAATTTGAATGAGTGAGGGTGACGTACCCCATTAAGCAATTTAGTCGCCATTTTTTTTTAGCAAAACGTACCCTGCCATATTGGAAAACAGACATTGTTAGTAAGTAGCGATTGGTCCGAGTCAGTTTAAGTCAGTTTGAGTCTCACCCTAAAGAGTGACATGCATTTGTATGGTTTGGATTTCTGAGATGATATGGTGTATATGTGAGCACTGACAAAAAGAGTTTCAGTAGCAACCGCTGTTTTAGGATTCTTCTTCTGTATGTCACATGTGAAATCAAAGTCGTATTTTCAGGGTCCCAAAAGTATTTTTTACAGGTGCGTTTTTGCCTCTTCCAGGACAACAGGGGATTGGATGGAGCACCACAGGTGATCTCACCTTGACTAGTGTCAGAGGGGGTTAAGAAGAGATTAAATAAAGAAAATGAGAGTGCAGTGAACTCTGTAACCTGCTCATTGACAAGCTTAGCATCAGGTTTATGCAGAAAGGATTAATGCATGAAATAAAAGGAAAATATTGTGTTTGGTTTGGATCAGTTTTAATCTTTATTTTGATATCACGGTTGTCCCTTTGCATGTTAGAAGCCAGGCCTCTAGATTCAAACATGTACATGGTGTGGTCCATGTTTGAAATGCCAAGTCCTCATTTAAAAAATAAAAAGAAAAAACACAAAAAGGCCATTAAAGCTGAACATTCTGAACAGCTAGTGAAGGATCTTGTGCATCCTTATAGCCTGTTTGCCCGGCCTTGTTATGTTGTCTTTGCCTGGTCAGATATTCAAGTATTTTGAGCCTTCTGGCTCCCTGTAGTGACAATGTTTTACGGTACTGAAGTTCACAAAAAAGGAGAAATGTCCCCCCAGCGAACCCATTTTGCATTTTGAAAGTCCTTTTAATTGATGTGGACTGAAATGTATGTTTTTTCTCCTGTAATATAGCTTCTATAGCTGTTCCAGTCTAAGTGCCTGCACCCCGAATATACATGACGGCATGAATGTGCAGAGAATGATCTTACAGATATGCATCAACAGTATTTATAATGTCTTGGCATCTCTCCTGCATATAAGATTTGTTTGGTTGTATATTCTCACAGTTCTTCCAATAAAAATGATCAGAATTGAAGCCAACGACAATCCCCCTCACAGCTCTTCTTTCCCAATAAACAGCTGTGGTCGTTCATGCAGTTTGATTCTCCTCTTAATTCTGTGGAGCAAATTTTTGTAACAGAGTGAAGTGAGACCTCGCCGTGTGTTGTGAATCTCTGTATTTTTCTGTGATCATCATGTGGGCTGAAGAGCAGTGGAGGCTGTGGATTGGACATCTGGATGTCTTTTGCTGCTTTGATGCCCCGCCCCCTCAACAGCAAGAGTGCAATCCGGTTGTGGGTCGTTGTGTGGCGTAATCAGCTCAGCTCAGCCCAACTCATTTTGCTTGTGTTTTGGGTTAGTTTTGGTAAAAGAGAAACCACTATTTTCTTAACTCACTTCTTTGTCATTTTATTTTAGTCCAGAGAGTTGGTGTCTTATTTCCCCCATCATTCCAGGTAGAGACACACCTGGGGCTTTGTTTGTAATTTTGTTCTTTGGTTCAACCTGAAGCCTTTTTGTAATTGTTTATACTTATGGTTGCCATGTCGGTTAATAAATCAGCTATTTTATTTAGTAGATTATTTACTACTCTGTATATTTGCTCAAAAGTCCCTCTAAATTTTAGAGGGACTTTTGAGCAAATACACAGCCTTTATGCTCCGCCCACTGACTGTAAATGAGAAAATGGTCTGCATGAGTGTGATGTACTAGAAAACGATCTCCAACAAAATTAAGTCAAATCATCGCCGTCATGTTGGATCTAGATGAGAAAAAAAAAAAAAAAATGTTGGATCTACATGACGTCGTAAGCGATGATTGGTCCGAGTGATAACAGTGATAGCCATTTATTTACCAACAGGAGTCAAAAGGATTTTGACTTCTTGGAACCAAGGGGACATCCTCTATAAAACACAAGGGGGGAGGGGTCACTCAGTCCAGCTCTCATTTACAGTCAATAGCTCCACCCCACAACCCCAAGACCAAAAAAGGGGGCGGGACATTCACAGTCAAAGTTTTTATTGACATTTGAACATAAATTAAAGATGCCATTTTCTTCCCAACTCAACTCCATGACCATTTTAGTCCGCACATGCAGACGCCACAGGCTTCTCTGACTGGAGAAAAATGTTTCCACTGAGGCCTCATTCAAGTAAAGTTTCTGCGATTTGGCCTTTCATGGTTGAACCGAATGTGAAATCCTTCAGTAGAGGTCCCGCTTCTTTAGTAAATTGATGGCAAATGTCCAGCTGATGAATGTAAACAACATACCATTCGCGCACACACGTCATCTTTACACTTTCAGAAGCAGTCGCAGAAGCAGACCCAATGTCCTTTGAGGTCTTGGTGCTTCATTTTTTTTTTTTTTTTTTTTTTTTTTTAATGGAAAGCACCTTGAGCTGTCTGTGTGACATGAAAGGTGCTTTATAAATAAAATTAATTTGAATTTGAATTTGATCACACGCACACCGACACACAGAATACCAGCTGTTCGGAGGGGAACCCATGCGCTCCTCTCGTTTGGGTCTGAACTCACGGGTGATTCGAGCATCCGTCAGCCATGTGTCCGCTTGCGAGGCTGCTTCTGTCGCCGCGGTTTAAGGATGACATAGCGCCTGTAGGTGGTGTAATGCTCTGACAGAAATGGGACATAGAAAGCTCTAAAGATCGGTGATGACCTGAGGGAACGACAGAGTGTTGTTATTGTTATTTTATCCACAGTAGTTCAACACTAAACAATCAAACCTTCAGATAAGTCTTCGTGTCCGTTTTTTGTGTGGAAAAACTACCTGGATGTTTGTAGGAAAGGTTTAAAAGCGATGACGCTCCACTCATCCTTGTTGGCCGAGTAACGTGGTTCCAGCGGAGTCACTTCATCTGAATCCAGATCCACCAGGTAGTGACACTGTTTGACATCTACCTGCACGGAAAGCACAGGAGCCAGTTCAGATCCCTACAACTCGCCCTGCGGCGGCCGGAGCCGGAAAAGTTACGCACGTATCTGGACGTCTCCTCCAAGTTCTGGTCGTTCATATTTGCTGGGATGATCTGCGTGGCCAGAGGTCCAGAGCCGTACGGCTGAGGAAGCTGCCCCCTGAACTCTGACTGGATGAAGTGCAGGCGCCAGCTGGACGGACAAACAAACTTTAAGCAAGAGATCAAACAGGATGTTTCCTCCAAAATAAAATCAAATAACTTCATAAAGTACAAAATAAAATGTAGATTCATGTGGATCACAACCACAATTAGTGGGTCTAACAAGTTTTCAAGTACTCTGATATTAACGATTTGTTCCGGAACATTTGAATATGAATATTTCACCAATTCACGAATTTCATAAAATATAGTACAGTAAAAAATACAATTCAGGCAATATAAATTAAATAATCACTTTAAAATGCACAATAGTTATAATTAAATAAACCAAACTAACCGAATGCACTGCTGTCACAGGAAGTAAAAAGATCTTCAAAATAAAGTTACAGTGACGCTTCTTATTTTCAAAGTAAAACTATTGAGTGTTTTTCATAGATGAAAAGAAATTAGATTGAAGTTCAATTCACTGAAAAAAGTTCTGTAAAGTAAAAACTTGCTTTAAACATAGTCGACAATATTTAACATTACAAAAATATCACAAAAATCTCATGATCAATAACGTGACGTCATGACTATATGCGATCTCGATGAAGAACTAAAAAGCGTCTATAAAATGCTTTGTAGTTGTAAAATTGTTATTTTTTTTTTTTTTTAACTTGTCCTGTCCAACAGCTGGGCAGTCAGATGAGAGCTGAGGGCCTCTTGTGTTGGACATATTTTACTTTAACAAGAGGGGTTATTAATCTTCAGACAAACCAAAGGTATGTCTGAATAAACCCCTTTTGTAATTGAGGCCAAACTTTATTAATTTCAAACATGTCTGAAAATCTTTGGTGTTGGACCAGACGGAAAAGGAAAGAGGGGAAGAAGAGAGAGGGACGTTAGAGAGAGGGGGGGGTAGGGGGTGATAATAGGAGGAGAAGGGGGATAAGACCATGAAGCAGCATAAAGCTGGTAAACAAGTAAACAAGTTTACTGGTTGTTAATCATTATGGTAAGGTTCAAATGTAGTAAAAAAAAAAAAAAAAAAGCGGAGCCTGTCCACACACACACTCAAATGTTATAAACACACCTGTTAGTTGCAAAAATGTCCACCTGTCGACATGTACACAAAACAGATAGTGTTCACACGCATACTTATGCCTTAAAACCAACTAGTGTGAAATATTTCAGTCATTCAGTCATGCAAACTTTTAGTGCAAAGGTGAGCTAACATCTGTGCTCAGGTGAGTGTTTATGTTCTTCTAAAATGGATGGTGGAACGTGAAAAGAAGGAGGGAGAGTGCTCAGCCATCCCCACCCCAAGACCCCCACCGCACCAGCAGCGGCAGCCGGAATCCCCCCAACGCCACACGGGAACCGGCAGGGAACAACCGCCGCCCGGGCGACCAAGCCCGCCACCCAGGCCAGGGCCAGCAGGGCCGCCGCAAGGCCCCCAGAGCCAGAGAGCAGGGAGGCACGGAGGGAAAGAGAGCGCCGCCCCAGCCCAACCAGGAGAGCAGCCCCCCCGCCGCGCCGGGAGAACCCAACGCAGGGCCCCACCGGAGAAGGACGCCCACAGCCCCAGACGAGCACCCCACCACCACCCAGGAGTTCCGGGCATCCCCCTGCCCCAACCCCAGGTACGAGCCAGGACCCCCCAAGGGAGACCCGCTCCGCACTCCAGGCAGCCATCCGCCCGGCCCACGGTTGGTCCAGGGAGGAGCGAGGCAGGGGCCCGCCGCCCCCGCCCAGGAGGGGGGAACCCCGGGGAAAAAAGAGGGCCCACAAGGGGTGTTGTAAATATGGCCCGACCAGGCTCGGCCACAGTTGGAAATTTGGCGGGGCCCGGCACTCAGGAGCAAGGACCAGAACCCACCCCCCAGGGACACGAACACCCCCGGCTCAGATGTAATGTGAACCCCCCCACTGCGCGGAGAGAGCACCGCCGGGCCCAGGAAGCCGGCACCCCGGGGACACGGCCGCCGTTGCAAAGGGGCCCGTACCCCCCACCAGGGAAGAGGCAGGGGACAGATGGTCCTAGGTCCCACCTTCCTTGCAAAATGTGTGTGCGTGTATGTGTGTTTGAGAGAGTGTGTGTGTGCATGTGTGTGTGTTTATGTTGGGATGTATATATTGAGGGGGGAGGGGTGTATGTATTAAGGGGGGTGCAGTTAAAATTGGCGGGTAGGGCACTAAGGGGACATCTCCTGATTAGTAAAATTGTTATTTAGATGTTGTTGTGTCTTTATTCTGTATCTTCTTGTCAGTAACACTGAAGAGGGAAAAACTGGGGAGAACATTTTCAGGATTTGTTGTGAAATGATCCTCAACAACAATGACATTTAGTTTATGTTTCCTGCTGAAGGTAAGCAGAAGGGTGACAAAAAAATTGTTTTAAATATTGTTTCTTTTTCCCCCAAAATCTTTGTGTTTTTATCTGTTATATTTCGTAGTAAATAGAAATGTAAATGATGGTGTTTAAACATGTTATTTTCATTTTCATTCACTCAGTAAAGGACACATATATGAACCATTCAGAGATATTTATATGAAATATAAAGAATGGTGGTTCAATCTGTGAATCGTTGAAACATGAGTCCAATCACGTCGCCATTTGAGTAACAATTCACAGGCCTAAACAGAATTACGAGGAAAACAGCCAACAACTTGTCAAAATTAGTAAAAACCTATAAAAAAAGGTTCTGTAGAGATCACAGCCATGTTAGTCACTAAAATGAAGGTTCCCAGTTTTATCTCCTTAAGATGCTCCAAAAAAAAGGCATCCTAGTCAGACATGCAGACAAATGATCAATAAAATAACTTTTAGAGTTCCTGCATACTGACTTGTGTGGCAGAAGGAAGCTGCTTGGGAAGCGGTACCATTCTTTGCCAACACACACACTGACCGGCCTGCTTTCAGGAACCAGGTGCAGGGTGGGGTCCTTGGCGATGCGGTGAAACTCCGGGTAAAGGTCCAGAGGAGCGTGGTAGCCTGCAAGAACACACAACACTTTGTGTGTTTTTCAACAGCAGTGTTGTTAGAGGAGATCATGAAGTGAGCATGCACACCTCTGAAGAGGGCAACAGAGCGGGACAGCGACAGCATTGTGAACACAACAACGGCGCTTAAAGCCAACCAGTTGGACGAGACCGTGTAATGCTCCAGTCGGTACCGCTGAAACAGGAAGTGGTAGCATTTCTATGGAAAACAAAGAGCAAACTAAACATTTTTCACCCGCACACAAAATTGGGACAGTTTGTCTTGAACTGCAACACATAGCAACTCCACCTGCAGAGAGGAGAGGGCGACCGCCCCGCACAGGCAGATCAGAGGGTAGATGGGAAAGAGAAAGCGCTCTTCTTTATGAGGTCTGGTGAAGAAAACCAGCATCCAGAGGTACATGGGAGACAGAGTGAGCCAGTACGGCCGGCCCAGGTTCTGCACTGCAAGACACGATGAAATAAACACGGACAAAACCCTTAATACTTCCCATTACGATTGACGATCACAGTCAGAAACAGCAGGGGGCGCCCTTCTCACCATTAAATCTGTGCAGCAGGGTCTCCATGAGAGCGGTGAGCGGCAGGGAGAAGAGCGCCAGAGCAAAGACCAGGTTGAAGTTCAGAACCCCGTTGATGAAGTAGAAATGCCACGGCTCTGTTCCTAAAACACAAATGTCACAGAATGAGTCTGGGAAAACGCCAGTATTTGGTAGTTCATATTCAACCATTTACTAAACAATGGTAGTTAGAGAAGTTGCTCAAAA
This sequence comes from Oryzias sinensis, assembly GCA_037389245.1. Taxonomy (NCBI): domain Eukaryota; kingdom Metazoa; phylum Chordata; class Actinopteri; order Beloniformes; family Adrianichthyidae; genus Oryzias; species Oryzias sinensis. Next base: position 18,817,606 of record CM074497.1, on the reverse strand, counting down.
GTCTTGAGGTTGCTGCTGTTGCATCCATTGACTGTACATGAAAACAGGACTGAGTGACTCCTCCCCTCTCGTGTTCCAAACAGGAAGTACCTGCTGGTTCCAAGAAGGCAAACGACTTCTATAGAGAAATAATCAGCTATTACTCAGTCATTGTATTTGTCAGAATAACCATTCTTGCTCTGCTACCTTTTTTAGTGATACTTTTACTTTATTGCAAGTTATTCAAGTTATAAACTCAATAATCAGATGGCTTTAAAAAAGTAGGTGGTCTGATGTCAAACGTTCAAAACGTTTGACAGACTCTCCCTGTACCTCTTTCAAGTGGTAGGGGTGAGGACTTCCAACAAGCTGACTCCTGATTGGTGAGAGTGGCTGCTACAGAAAGGTTGGCTCAGACTAATTAATATTTACTGATTACACAGTGGCGTCCTTATTGCGAAAAAATAGCGTCCGACTTGACTTCATTTTGTTGGAGCCAAAAGTAAGCCATTTTTTTATTGGTGATGTCACAGTCGCTCGGTCAACTTGTCTTATATAGTCAATGGTTGTATCACATGGAATTGACAGATGTAACATTTTCTCACCCATCAAAAATATAGAAACAATTCAAAGAATTTTGTAAATTACCATACAAATCGGGTCCATGCGGAGTAAAGACGTTGTACAGCAGAATATTGAGTGGCGCTATAACTACTTTGCCATAAAAGAAGGAGTCCACTGCCACCAGGGGGACCTGGTGAGAACAGGAGAAGATTTTAGCAACTGAAGTACATCAATTCTATAATAGAAATATGTCAAAACGTGTAGGAAATAAAAATATTTGCTGTATAGTGAGGTATTAAAAAAACAAATTATGATCTGAGTTTCTTAGCATAGCAAGGATCAAACAGACAGAAGCCTGGAGGGAACAGAAAACTCGAACATGCTTCTTCATTATGAGGACATACTACAATTTATTGTTATGTGATAATAAATAAAGATAAACTAATGCTTTGAATCTGCTGGATGAAGAATTTCCACTCTAAAGTGGTCCACTCCAATAAGCTTTTAAAATTAGTTTGAGTGCCAGGAGAAGCGGCTGCTTTTGGACAAAGTTCAAGTTCTCTTCCTCCACAACATTTGTTCCGATTACTTTTTTTCTTGTCAAAATTGCAATTTAATTTAGACTATAGATGTACACCAAAATGTAATTTCAGTTCAGAAAGAAATATTCTTACCAGCAGCAGAAGCCCAGCCAAAGCTGTCCATGTCATGAAGCTTTTCCACTCCCTCTTGATGAGCAGCAGGTCGAAGGCAATCGGAATCCTACAAATGTCAAAGAGACCCACTTATTTTAACTGTCTGTCTGGAAAAAGGGTTACTTGGTAGGTCAGTGGGGTCTAAAGCTTAAAATCATACCCAACTAACGCAGAAAATGGCCATCCGATGATGGCGCCGGCGGCCACGCCCAAAACAGCTAACGGTGTCGAGTCCTGAAACCAGCCCGTCATGGCGACCATCGTGGTGCACATGCAGAAGGAGGACGGTAAGAATGCTGAGGAGAAGACGCATAAATATCCAAAACATTTAGCATTTAAAAAAAAATTTGCTCACAAAAATGATCATTCTACAAACTTAATAAAACCAACTAACCTGCAGATGAGCAGAACATTCCAGTGCTCAGGACGAGGAAGGCCAACATTAGACGACCCACATGCAAGCCAAACTTCTTACAAACAGCCCTGTTCCACACACAGACAGCCCAGAGTTTGGCTTACATTCCTCCACAGAATTAGTCAGCCGGGACAAAAAAAGAAGCAACAAACTTGACCAAAATGAGGACAAACTCACTTGTAGAAGTAGAGTTCACAGACGCAGCAGCAGAAGGCGAGGACACAACGCACAAAGTAGAACACCAACACCTGCAAGACAGACAAGCTGCGTGTTAGAACACACACGAGAAATCATGAACAACATCCTGGAAGTCATATCCCAAAATGGTTTGGATCAAAACTGATTTTTCATTCATATACTGCTAAAAATAAAGGAAAATCAGACTGATAAAACTGATGAAGACATGCAATATATGGATGACAAACTTGAATAGTTACCTTGTTTGTTTGCAGGACGTGGGCATGTAAACAAGCCGGCAGGGCATGTAACCATAAGTATGCGTAGGACCTGATAGCGTACAGAGGGGAATATTCCCATGTTTGCATTCCTGTCCCGTACAACAGGTAGTGCATCTGCGAAAACATGTCAACAAAGCACATTTACGGCAATTGTAACCATGAATACATGGAACGAAATTGCGTTGGGATGGTGTTAGAATTACTACTAGCAGTACTCACCGGTTCCCAGTAGTTGAACGTCTCATCGCAGTCGGAGATGTTGCTGAGTAAAGCCGCACAGAAGCGCGAGGAGAGCAGACATTTAAAGGCCGTTGAGCCTTCAGGAGCCCAAACCTGACCTCCTCGACTGATTGACCTGTAACAACAGCATTTTTGATAAGTGTAATTAGAGAGCACATAAATACCATTGACTGTATATGAGAACCAGGCTAAGCCAGTGTCACATCACCAGTATAAAACGCAGTGCTTCTGACTTCAACAAAATGAAATCAATTCAGTCGTCTTTTCTTTTTTACAATATGGACACGGTCATGTTGGAGCTGGACAACGTCAGCATTTGTGTCAACGCTTCTATGGCAACCAACCATTCCTTCCAATCAGGAATGATCTTTTAGGAAGTCAACAACCCTACCACTTGAAAGCGGGCTACACCAAATCTGTCAATCAAAAGCTTCATATGTTCTGCATGGGAGCAGCAGGCACCGCCTACTTTTATTGAATCATCTGATTGGTCAGTTTTTAACTTGGAAAAACGTCCAATAAGGAAAGATTTGTGGAAAAAAATTAGCAATCGTGAGAACCTGTTTAAAAAAAAAGGTAGAGCAAGAATGGTTATCCTGACAAATAGAATAACTAAGTATAATAGCTGTTTATTTCTCTATAGAAGTCTATGGGATTTTGGCTTCTGGGAACCAGCAGGTACTTCCTGTTTGGAACATGAGAGGGGAGCAGTCACTTAGTCCAGTTCTTTTATACAGTCAATGATTAATAAACACAAGTTACATTTTTTGTGATTAAAAAAATGTATTGCAGATGTTTTAACTCCTACATATTGTGATATAATTAGATAATCGTTTGTAGTTCACATAAAAGTTCCAGCAAACTATCATAACAATGAAAATGTTATTTACACACAGTATGGTTTCAGGGCTGGTCTTATATTCAAGTGCACTGAATCTTCAGGGCTTTTTTACTCAGCTGTTTACGTGACCTGTCAGTCAGGTGTGATAAAGGTGCGCGCGGGGGGGGGGGGGTTGGACAGGGTCATTCCGAAGTTTGTTTACTTCACACCCAATACGAGTAATCTGATTATTTCGCTGCTGATCCCCAGAGCTGTTTTTAAGATAAGACACGTCATCTTTTTACAGAGCTGGAATCATCCACCACAGGTGTAAAACGGCCCCTTCTATCCGAACCAGTCTGGACCCACAACGGCTTTGGTCCGCTCAGATTAGATGGGTCGACATAAAACCGAATTTGACTTTTATTGAGTCTCTGCAAACAATGAATGAATGAATTAACCTGACACATGTAACCTAGACTTCGTCAGTTTACGCCACATCCCACAGGTACTAGTCTTTGCAGCGGAGGAACTTTTAGAGTACTTTCATTTCTTTCTACCCCTCGGTGATGTGAGGTGCAGTGGGACGGTACCAGAACCAGTGGTTAGATGATGCAAAGAAGCTAACTAGCTTCCCAGACTGCATAGCGGTCTGAATTGGACTACATTGTCACTGTTTTAGCTACATTGTGTCTCCATTTTATTCATACTCACTCTGTGCGAGCCTCTGTGGTTTTAGTGTCATCCCCAGCTTTCTCATCTTTCGGGGTCCGGGGTTCTGTTGGAATGTTCTGGCTGTTCTGGTCCTGTTTGCTGCCTCTCCTGCCTCGCTGACGGAGCGCCTTAGCCGCCATGTTTCGCGACGCCGTTTCACCGAGTCCCGCCCCTCGTTCATTTCCGAAGCTTTCCGGTTATTGACGAACTTGAAGAAGCCTTCGCCACATTTTTTTTAAATAATTTTAATTGAAAAACACAAAATTAAAATAAACACATTTTTAGCGCATTTTAAGACATTTCTTAGCTAATTGAAAAAAATCCACAAATAAATAACAAGGCACTTAGAAAAACGTAACAAATTACACTAAGCTAGGACTCTTTAAGGCTGTAAATGCGCTGTTATATTTTTTAGGTAAAACAGAAAAGCCTCGTCAGTAATATTTTCTTAAATCATTTTGTTTTAGTTTAATCGTTTTTTTCAAGTGAAGTACAAGAGTAAGTACTTGAAGATATTTTCGCTTAAACTGTTTTGCACATAAATTTAAACCCCTGAAAACCAAACCACTCTTCTGGAAGTTAAACCTAAAGAAAACATCTTAATGAAACCTTTACGAAGTACTTAAACTGAAAAGTTTTACACTGTATACCACAATGGAGGGAAATAATCTTTTTAGGAGTGTGTAATTTAAGGCTTTACAATACTTAGCATAAAAAGTAGTCTATTTATGTGTACAAGTATACTTCGTCCATACTAAAAGTGAAGCAAACATACTTATACTCAGCTATACTTAATAAACTTTCAGTGTACTACCTTTGGCTGAGATTACAAATAAAGACACATCACAATTTCTCTATTTACTTAATTGCACATGTGGCGATTGTTTTACAGAACAGATTTGCACAGACAATAATCACAACTTTTAACACCTTTATAAATTCTGTGAGAATTAATCAATTAAAGTTCCGGATCATCTTTATCTGTGTGTATTAAAACATACAACAGTATTCAGAAAGAAAATACACAGTCCAACCTGAGAAACGCAAAAGTTAAAATGATGAACCAAAAGTTTAGTAAATGATTCTTGAGTTGATGGAAGGTTTTATATTTTCCATTTGGCCAGCATTTCACATCATTGAATTTCCACTAATATACTTGTTTTTATATCTGAGTCCACTGGCTTAGGATCTGTTTTTCTTTTTTTATATGAAATGCACGTTTTTTGGTTACCGCCAACATGACAGTTTTTCTTTGCACTTTGTTTTTTAATAAAACCTAATGTTTAACGCTTCAACACCAGAGCTTTAGCTCCAGTTTTGACATTCTTTCAACTACTGTACCACTTCAACCAGTTACGCCATCAAGGTCAATCAGCTTCTGTCACAAAGAACAGCGCCTTTGGTGCCAAGTCACTATGAAAAGCTGTCAAAAACCAGCTGATTCGTGTTGATCCTGTAAATGGCCAAAGGGTTAGGATGTCAAAGAGCGTGCGTGTATGTCTATGTTGTGGAGGGCGGTGTGAACGTAGATTTAAATGGTCGATGCAGGCCCTGATCTTTGTTTTGCATGTTTGACATGTTTCCTTGCTGCAGCACACCCACAGCTCTGTCATTACCGCCCCGCTCCACAAACAGATTGCATTTATTGGAGATGTAAAGGCAAAGATGGATCATATTTTCTTCACATAAGGAGCGTCTCTCTGTTACCTTATAGTGACGTTTAAGCGAGATGAGAGCAAAGACTCAAGCTGTTTGTGGAAGTGAAGAGCCTGAGTGTGTGACAGTGCGTGAGTGTGAGAGTGGTAGGTGAGTCTGTAGCAGTAACTCGTCTGACTGAGGTCAGGATGGGAAAAAGTGTCGATGAGTTTCACATGTTCTACGCTCCCCAGACTGGCCTCCCTGACCGCCGCGTGGAACCGCTTCTCATCCCATGTCGGCCCGGTCCAGAAACTTATGTCAAACCTGATGGGTTCAGGGAACAGGGACAATGGCCGACAAGGCGTCCCTGGTGGCGGGCGGGAGCTGAACTGTTTTAAGAAACGCTGGTCGTGCGTCCATAGCAACCGCCAGTCAGGGAGTGAGAACAGAAGGAGAGCAAGGAGGTCCAGGTTTAGGGATACATTAACGCCAATCGGCTTGTCAGTGTCTGCTGAGTGAGTTGCAAACACTTTACCCAGAATTCCCATGGGCTGTGCCGTCAAATGCAGGACTTCTCCTTCCGTCGTTATGGAAACATCAAAAGGGGCGAGGAGGGAATCCAGTTGGTGTCCCAACTGTTTCACTGGCTCACATTCAGAAGGAAAAACACCTCTGAGGACGAGCTCATGGAAGGCTGGAAGACCCCAAAGGCTGATGGGTACATTCCTAAACACCACTTCACTCACCCCATATAACGTATCAGGAGCATCCTGAAGGCCTTCACTGAACTCATTTCCCTCCAGCCCATCCCTTTCGTCAGCCTCTTCACTCGTCCTCTGAGGCCCCACGTCCTTCTTCCTGTTCTGCTTTGTTACGAGAAGTTCCTCGGCATAAGGCAGCAACGATGGACGCAGCACATAAAAGTCAAGGTCGACCTCAAGATCAAGGGATGCAGACCAGAAATTCTCCGCCCTTTTGCTCTTTGCCCTGTCTTCTTTTGTGGAGCTGACACTCCACAAATGTGTCAGTGTCTGCAAGTTTCCAACATCGTCTCCAAATCTGAAGTCTTTGGGAAGGACCCAGTAGCACTGCGAGATGTCAACACCACAGCGGCACGCCTGCAGCCGTTTGGCTGGAATAAAGTACGGGATGGACTCTGTTGTCATGGAGACTGGCCATTTTTCCCTCAGTCTCTCCAAAAGGAAATCTTGCACCAGCTTTACAGGATGCACAGAATCCAAGCAGAGGAACTTCCTGAAGAAACAGAAGTGATTCAGCAGTTATGGCTCTGCTGCTAAACACCACCAGGGCTCGGCGCCGCCATACCTGAACAGGAAATCACTGAGCTCCGCTGGTGCGCTGTAGTGGATCTTCTCCCCCTCAACAACTTCCTCCACTTCGACTCTCAAAGGAGAAGCGTAGGCCTGGCTGCGAGTGAACACATGCAGCAGAGCCTTCTCCACCCGAAAGCCTTTATCTTGGCTCCTGCACAGCGACAAGCACCAACCATGAGTCCATCAACCAGCAGAGGAACATGCAGGCGGAGGCTGCTTCTCCTCCTCCTCCTCCTCCCTGCAGCACTCGCGTCCACTGCTCACCTGTATCCGGTGCATTTGTAGCCTTGAGGACTGTTGCTATCAAAAGGATAAACAGCACTCAGGATGAGACCGGCCTCTGCTGCCATGGCAACCACCTGCCAACTGTTGTGCCACTCGCGCCTCGGCTCGTCCGCTGGCGTTCCCCCCTGTCCGTTGCACAGGGAGACATGAACCTCCCCGTCTTTTGTCAAAACCTGAACACAACTGAAAGAAAAAGGTGGAGGACTTTCAGGAAAGAGTCAGAAAATGGAAGCTTCTCTGGCTCACAAAACAAGAACTTAATTGTGCAACTTTAAGCATCCATTTTTTATATGTACAGACTAAAAATGTAAAATCTATTTTTAAAACTGTACAAGAACACAAGAATAACTTTCTTCTGGGCTTTTAAAGTTAATTTGAGTTTTTGTTGTTCATTTTGGACAGCAACCACCAACAGCAGTAAAAAAAATTCAAATAAAAGAAGAAAAATGAAATAAATTGAGAAAAAATGCCTTTCTTCTGGCTCCAAATAAAGGCAATTCAGTTGCCATTTTGCGGTGATTTGGGCGCGTTATGTTTGAGCCAGACGACGTCGATAAGCAGTGACTGGTCCGAGTCGGTCTGAGTCAGTGACTGTATGTGAGAACTGGATTGAGTGACACCCTCCTACCAGGTGTTCCAAATACGAACTACTTGCGAGCTCCAAGAAGCCAAATTCCAATTTAAATTAATTGAAAGTCAAATTTAGCCAGAATAAGGTAATAAAATTGTGAGGAAAAATTAAAAAATTTTATAAAAATAAAGCTGTCAAATTATGATTTAAAATTTTATTTTACCAGAAAAAAGTCTCTTTTTCCCCCAAAGAATTTTACAATCTTCTCATGTTACAACCTTTTTTCTCATAGGCTAATTATACTACATTAGTCTCATAATTTTACAGCTTTTCTTTCATAATTTTACCACTTTACCTCATTTTAACTCATACTTGTAAGACTTTTCCCCTTATAATTTGACGGCTTTCACTTCGGAATTTTGCTCTTTTTTCGCTCGTAATTTTGATGTTTTTGTTTATATTTCAATAACTTTTACCTCATAATTTTACATCATTTCTTTGAATAAAATGTTTAATGTTTCATCCTAATTTGACTACTTCCCCCCATAAATTTACTACTTTTTCCCCTAAATTTATAACTTTTTTTCATACTTTTTTTACTTTTTACCTCATAATTTTACAACGTTCACTTAATTTTGACACACACAAACCTAATTTTACAACTTTTTGCCATAATTTTCTACTTCCTGAACTTGAAGTACAAATTTCCCAATTTCCTAACTTTATTCACATTTATTTGTTTTCCTCTTTACAATGACCATAATACTCTTTGGTAAATAAATGAAGAAATCCGATAATTGTCCGATTGCTGTGCAGATTTACGGCTTCACCGTTTCGCTTCGTTGTACCTGAGAAAAAAGTTTCTGAGCAGCTCCTTGTTCTTTTTCACGCCGCTTTTCCTCCCGCAGTGTGGAAAATTGAAGAGAACTCGGTCGAACAGTCGTCCCCGCAGGGCCGGACACTCCGCCAGCCGCGTGCAGTCCACCTCAAACAGCACACTCCCACCTGAAGAGCACGCGCCACAGAAGGAAGGAGCAGAGGTCTCTAAGAGGCGACAGTCGGCCACGGAAACCGTTATGGAGCGCGCGGCCGGAGGCATACGTACCGGAGTCCGTGATGCTGCTGATGTTGCTGGCTGCTCCTTCAAAGAGCAGCACCTCCTCCTGACGCTGCGGACAGGTGGCCGTGACTTTCCCCATCCAACAAAGGGAGGCTGAGAAGGAGAAATTCCCCTCTCCGACTAACAATACCGTCCTTGAATGCGACATGGTCAACCTGAAGTGAACCTGGATGAAGTTCTAAAACATTTGTTCAAACTACATCTCCATCGACATCAAAAAGCACCGTCAAATCCGGTTCTCCCCCTGAAACGGAGACTTAATCTGGCAGGTAGTCATATGTTCTTTTTTTGTAAAGAACAGACTAACCGCCGTGGCTCAGTTTGCCTCCAACATCGAGATTAATCAGGGAGGGAATGAGCCGAGGAGAAAGCCGGTGACCTGCCTGCATCCGAGAAGAGCCTTGGCAGCGTGGAGGTGTCGCACACAAAACAGTCCGATGCGAAACACCGTGGCAGTAACCTTATGTTCCCTGTTCACCCCACATGCACCAAATACACATTTTTTAACGTATTCGTAAAAGAACAAATGTGTGCATAATGCTCGGATAATATTTTATGTGTTTTTTGCTTGGTAAATGTTGAGAGCGCTATTGCGAGTCTAACGAGAACCGCGCGCGTGCGGCGCGTCCTGAAGAGGGAGCCGTTGTCAGCATCCGTCCAAGCTCAGCATCACTTTCAGCCCATCATCCTCCACCTCAGTCGGTACTTTTGGTAAAACAGAAGTGTCCTGGTTGCGTTTGCGATGCAGGGGACCTTGGGTGCAGCGGGGATCTCTCGGTATCTCATTTAGACTAGAGGAGGCGGTAAACCGTTCCGTCCCGTGATATAAGTGGCTGCTGATGCTAAGGTCATGCTAGCTAAAGAGGATTTACTTGACGTGAACGCATCCCACTGTTCTCCATTTGTGCTAACTGATGCCTTTTGGATCTAAATATGTTGTAAAAAAAGACTTGAACAATCTGCATAAAGAAGCTCTTTGTCTTAGTCTGTCATTTTTGACCCCAACCTTTCTGGAAAAGCCCCCCTGACCAGGCAAGGAAGTGAGTTTCTGGTCATTTCTTCTTCATGTTATGCAGTTCCTAGTTTCAGTTTGTTCTCATAAGTTCAAAGCTCCTAAAAGCAGCTAAATGATGACATTGGATTTTTATCTGTGTGTCCTGCAGGAAGCCTCACACCCACATGGGCAGTGTTTTGGCTTTGTCGTCCAGTCCCGGCCATCAGAACTGGCCTTTCTCCACAGAACCCCCCCTGTCCCGCTGGGACACACATCCGGCTCACTGGGACAGTCCACCCCGCTGGGAGAGGAAAGATGGACGCCTCCCCAACCCTGGCAGCTTCCACTCCCTCCACAGGAGTTGCAAAGGTATCTTGATTGTAGCTTTGGAAGCGCTGACAGAGAAGCGACACAAAAAAGTTGTAATTTTGCGTCTGTTTTTGAACCAAACCTCATCAATTATCCAAGTTTTTTTCTTTTTTTTTATCAGAGGAAGTTTTAACAGTTTTTTAAATCTTTTTTATTTCTGCTTTAGATGTGTTTCCCCATCAGATTGAAGGTGTTAAGATGATCATCAACAAAACCTTAAGCAGCTTCTTTAAGGTGACTTCTATTTTTCCGCCTGTTGTGCTGTTTTTTTCCAAAATGGAGATGTTTTGATGACTGTTGTCCCTGCATCCAGGTGAGCCACAGTCTCCACCTCAGCGCCGTGAGTCCTTCCTACTATCGCTTCCATGTGGAGCACTTGCAGTCAGATGACTACAGCAAGGACAAGGTCGGTCTTCATCTGTTTTATCAAAGACTCACTGATGACATTTGTGTTTTATAACATTTTCTTGTGGTATTTTTCTGATGATGGAGGACATATAATAGGAAAAATACAGCTCAAAATTTTATTTTTGAGTATTTTTTTATTTTAATCATTGCAAATCAGGAGCATCTGAAAAAATGTAGTTTGAAAAAGAGCTTTTTAGTGATGCTGGGAGGGCCAAAAGCTCCCTGCTACCAGCTCTCAGCAAATGGGAATTATCTTTTGATCGAAGTGAGACTTGAAACCAGCGTTCGCCCCTAAAGTGTCAGTCAGAAATGTTGTGTTTACCATTGTTGTCCCTGCAGGAGGCGCCGGCACTGATCGGTGAGATGGACTCTTCGGGGAGTCTGAACGCTCACGCTCTGCTGCACCTTACAGAGCGGGTTCGAGCCCGAACTGTGTTTCAGGTCAGCACCAAGTGTTTGTTGCTTCTAGAAATTCTGATGCTCCATCCGAACGGTTACAGAGAAGTGACTTGTAGGCTATGTCCAAATTCCCCTCACTAACCCCTAAAAGACTACGTGTGTTCCCTGTTTATCACAGGAGTTGAGTCCTAAAAATAAACTGCGAGAGTTGAAATCCGCAAAGTAGGATTACAGATGTGTTAAGGCAGGAAAACTTCTCACTACACACCACACACTTTTGTCAGAGAGGCATGAAAGGTTTTACACTTTTCTCTCTTGTTTAAACTCCCAAAGTTCAAACCTTCACAGAAGGATAAGTTCAGTGTTATAGGATGAAAACAAAGGTCTGATCAAAGATTTATGTAAATGTGGAAACGCAAACGCATTCTGTACAAAAGACACAGCATTAGGAGGTTGATTGACAGTGCTGTACAGCCAATCCGGATGCAGAAGACAATCCCAATCCCCTGTAAAAAAACATGCCTGCAAAATTGCACTGAAAAAAATCTGCAAAACTGTTAAAGGTGAACCGTGATGTAGCGAGGAAGCACTGTAGTTTGGAAATATCTAGTACTCGGGATTTATCCCTTGTGCTATCCTAGACACTTTAACATTGGGAGTTGGGTCATCTAGACCAGTGTTTTTCAACCAGTGTGCCGCGGCACACTAGTGTGCCGTGGGAGATGGTCAAGTGTGCCGTGGGAAATTGCCCTCATTAACTGATATAAAAACATTTCCCATCTCCAGGATTTCAGCTCTCTGTTCATCCAAACAGGCCCTGATAAAACACTGAGGAGTTAGGAATATAAAAGATCGTAAAATACCTTTTCTTTGCGTTTATTTTATTTTATTAAAGACATTTTGATAAGAATGACGTACCGCGATTCAGCTGCAGCTCCGGCTGTATTTTGGAAAAGTTCCGTCCCTTTAACTGTCTCCACCAATCATTCTTGGGGAGCTTAATCACGTCATCAGTCTGACCAATCAGAAGTGTTTTAAGTCTTCACTTCCTTGTCCCGATTTAGCTCGTAAAGTCGCTCAGTTCTAACAAAAATACCAGCTACAGCTCGTCTTTAGCGGTGTAGCTTTCCACAGAATCCGGTATCAGACCGTGGAACAAGTGAACAAAACAATGAAGCTCAGAGACGCGATCTCCGCCGACCGTTTAATGCACTACATCTCCCATGATGCATTGGGTTGTGAGAGTGACAGCGCACAAGGAGATCTGTTGTTAAACGTCTTGAAATCAACGAACACACATCAAACTGTTTTTACATCTTCTAACTTAACTTTTATTGCATCTTTTAGAAAAAAAACAGCTGCAGTTTCCAGCTTTTTCTGCAACAAATATCTCAAAAATGCATGTGAGATTGTGGAGGGGCTGTAGATCAATACAGACTGAGTTTCTCCGTTTTGTTTTTTTTTTTAATTTTTGGATCCTGGTGTGCTGCGGGATTTTTTTTAAGGTTAAAGTGTGCCGTGGCTCAGAAAAGGTTGAAAAACACTGATCTAGACCCACTAAACAGTGCTCTGAACCTTTTTTCTTCAATGATTTGTGATCTTCACTGGTGTCCATGGATTACAGGAAATCTTTCCACCTTTATCCACCTTTATCATGGTATGGAGAACACGTCAATGTAAGGGTGGGGTCATCTAAGATAGCACAAGGGTTAATGAAATTCAGACACAAGCTCACTACTTTTTTTAAAATGGCAAAACGAAGTAAAGATATAAACATTTTACAAAGATAATTTATGAATCGGCTGTGTTCTGACTATGAAAACATAGATGATTTTTAAAATATAAATGGGCTGCACAGTGGTGCAATGGTCAGCTCTCTCGCCTCACAGCAGGAGGGGGCCTTTCTGTGTGGAGTTGGCTTGTTCTCCCCATGTATGTGTGGGTTTTCTACAGGCACTCTGACTTCCTCCCATGGTTCATAGGTCGATTGGTTTCTTGAAAGCGTCCCTGGGTGTGCATTTGTGAGTGTGTGTCATGCGACAGACTGGCAACCTGTCCAGCGTGTACCCCGCCTTCGCCCGACAGTAGCTGGGACAGGCTCCAGCATCCCCTTGACCCTAAAAAGGGTTAAAAAAACAGATGGATGGATAAAATATCAATTTAAATACATTTTTTATCAAATGTCATGTTATTCAGACACATTGCATTGTGATTTACTGTATATTGGCTGATCTAGTGAGCACTGATACAAACTTTCAACGTAATATACTGGTATGCAGTAGAGATGCAACAATTCTCTTTTCCCATGATTCAGTTAACGGTGTAACTCACTGTTTGGTTTTAAACCTAGACTTGTGGCATCTATAGTAATGAGAGAATGAAGATGTTTTCCCAGTTTTTCCTGTTGATGCGTTCATAGACTCAGCAGTCCCAGTTTGTGACCTGGCAGTTTGAAACGGAGTACAGAGGCAGCGACTTCACGGCTGCCGTGACCGTGGCCAACCCAGACATCCTCAGGGAGTCAGGTAAAGAAAAACCGTGCCGTGTGTGTGGTTTTACTCCAAAAAGAACATTTCGGTGTCACAATAAAGTTTTCGTTTTTCCTTTTGTGCCCAGTCATTCTTGTGGCACACTTTCTACAGAGCGTATCCTCTGGACTTGTACTTGGCGGTGAGCTGGTCTACCATCGAGGCCGAGCAGAGGAAGGAGGAATATTAACTCTGGCTGGACAATATTCAAGTACATTCTTTTAACGATCTGTTCACAACAGGAAATGTTTACTAATCTGTGCTTCAAGCATCTGCTTTTATTCAATTTGGCAGCAGCATTTACATTACCTCCATGTTTATGACGGCATGCAGGACCAAACTGGGTTGCGACGCTTAACGCCGGTAAAGGAGGGGCGCACGCCAGCTACTATCACCGAGCCAACAAGCAGGTCAGCCAGCCCAGCTGTACTCAAAGAGTAGAGCCATTTAACCCTTTATTACCAGAGATTTAGCTCCAGTTTAGGCAGGTAAACATAATTCCAGCAGATTCTGAAACATGGCATATTGGGGTTTTTTGTACTTGGGGAAAAACTGAAGTGATTCAATAAATGCGGGCATAAAAATATACTAGATTGACTAAATCTACTGTTTTGTTCATTTTTAACATAAGAACTTATTATTGTACTGACATAAGTTCATTTATTTTTGTTTAAGTTACTAGAAATATAAATATTGTTTTTCAAAATTAAAACTAAAATGTTTTTGCTTAATAAATGTAAAAAAACGATTTTTTTCGTCTTTGAATTGAATTGTGAACTTGTAAATAAAATGAAAATTGATTCAGTGTTTTGGGCAGTGGTTCTTTGCCCTAGAATGATAAATTCCTCTGTTTGCTTTTGGCCAGATCCAAGTCGGGGTGGAGTTTGAAGCCAGTACCAGGACACAGGAAACCACCACCTCATTCGGGTACCAAATGGAACTGCCCGAGGCCAACATGGTCTTCAGAGGTATCCTTTGTTTTAGCAGCAGAGCTATATCTCTGGCTCCAAGGTAACCAACCGGAAACCTTTGTGTCGTTTTTATGCAGGTATGATAAACAGTCGCTGCATTATAGGGGGAGTACTGGAGAAGCGTTTGTCACCACTGCCAGCCACCCTCATCATGGGGGCTTTTGTAAATCATCGAGGCGACAAGCTGCAGGTGGGCCTCGGCGTCACCGTGGGATAAACATCCAGTAACCCAACAAGGACTTCCTAGAACATTTTTAGTTTAACTCAGTGCATCTCACCTACTGACCTACCTCTGACCATGGATGTCTGGATGACAGAGGAGTGCTCCCGAAACCTCTGCTCGTATATTGGAGGGCTTCTGTACTGCAAACTGAATGGAAACACCTTTATACTCCAGGTTGTTGTGGAAAAGGAATTCTAAAAGGTCTAAAAAGCTTTTTGGGAAAGTAACACACTGACAAAGATGGAAATCGATTATTGTTCTTCTACAAAGTTTCTGTTGATGATGATGATAAAAAAAAATGTAAACAGTAAAAATATTTTTGCTCAATGGAACAAAACAGCAGAACTAGACTGTTGGTACAGTCTAAGATTTTAATAACCTTATTTAAAAGAAAGAGGCACATTTAGATTTCAAAATAAAAGAAGCTGTTTTACATAAAACCAACCTGTGTGCAGCTTTTTCCATTCTGCCGTTTGTGTCCCTATTTAACCCCTGAAATGTGTGTCACTGAGAAAAGTGGGCTTGAATGTAAAGAGAAAACCTGTTTAAAATTAACTTTATTAAATATGTTCTATTAAACAATCTGTCCTTTGGCAACGTTTTATTGCAAATAATTCAGTCTCAACCACTCAACCCATCAATCCACTTCTAGCGCTGGATCTGTGCGCCTCACACAATGACTGTATACTAGAACTGGACTGAGTGCCCCTCCCCCCTCGTGTTTTCAAATGGAAAGTTCCTTTTTTTTAACATGTTCTTGCTAATCCTTTATTTATTTCTGATATTTTTCTGTAGTGCAGGTTATGTAAGGTTAAACTGGACACTCAGATGCCTAAATAAAAATGTCGTCCCACCATCAATTGTTCATAACCTTTAATTGACAGATTCTCCCAAGAAGTCATTCCTGATTGGCCAAAGTGGTTGTCATAGAAATGGTGACTTAGTCCAACCACTGCTTATTGATGTCGTCTGGCTCCAACATGGCGGTGTCTTTATCACAAAAAATAGCAACTAAATTGACGTAATGTGGTTGGAGCTGGAACTTAGCTATTTTTTTGGGTGACGTCACACTCACTCCATCCAGTTCTCATATACAGTCCACCGTCTCAAAGGCTACAGTACTTGACTCTTCTCCAAAAATTAGAAAAGTTAGAACACTATTGTGAAGGGGCCAAAAAGAGCAGGATTGAAATGAATTGAAACATTTCCCCCTTTTGTTTTTGCTCATTGAGTGCTCAGTGCACACTAGTTTTTCACAGAGACTTCCAGGAAGCTGAATTGTGGAATTGAAGATTTAGACACTGACAAAATGTCGAACGGCCTAAATACATAGTCCACTAAGTAGTGAGGGAATTTGGACACAACCTGTGTCTTACTGGTCTTTGACCTCTTTGTTAACAATAACTGAATAAATAAGATTGTCCAGCTAACATGTTCGGCCTGATGGAAGCAGAAAGTTTCAGTCCAGCTCGTGATATTCTGCCACAGAGGGGCGGGTAAAAGTAAACAAGAGCGTTGCACCGTCTGCAGCTGGACGTCCTTCTCAGCTTTACGGCTGTAAAAACACTACATCTTTGATGTAAAGTCAGTGACCATTATATTATGAACATGTATATTCATGTGAATACATAATCCAATGCTGCTGATGCTGACATCAGGCTGTGGTGTCCAGCTGCTGATCCCAACAGCGGAGGAGAAACAGCTCCTCCTCCTGTCTTGTTAAATGTCTTTGAAGAAAGAAAAGAAGTTTTTCCCCGTGTCTTTTTTTAACCGCAGGGATTTACTCCTCTGGAGTCCAAAGGAGCCATTTCTTTCCTGCCGGGGCTCATCATGCTGCGCCACCTGCTGACTGATCACCTGCCGCATGTCCTCCTGGGGAGAGGCCGCAGGAAAGCAGGAGGATCAGGGTGGTTTAGAAGAACCGCAGGGAGATCTGGATACTGTGCACCCACCTGCCAGGCCTCTAGCTCTTGAGACAGCGTCACCTTTTGTTTGATAGTGTTGAGAAGCTGCTGAGTCAGTGTTTCTTTTTCTTGGCGCACCGTGGCCAAGTCACTTTCGAGGGATCTAGAAGATCAAGGCAAAATTAGAAATAAATTCAGTGAATTAGAATATCTTCCATGCAGTGAAATAAAATGTTAATTTTGATTTAAAAATTGAAGCTAATGGATACTCAATTTAGAAAACTCAGGAAAAAGACCAAGAAAAACAGCTTTTAAAAATTGGACTAATAAAAAGCACAAAGAATATTAAGCACTTGGCATTGGGGGCTGCAGGTCGTGGTTCAAATCCCAGCTGGGTTTCTTCTGTGTGGAGTTTTCATGTTCTCCCTCTGCATGCATGGGTTTTCTCGGGTTCCTCCCACAATCCGTATAACATGCTTCATAGGTTAATGAAGGATTGTAAATTGTCCATAGGTGTGCATGTAGGAGTTTGTGTATCCCTGCAACAGATTGTCATCCTGTCCAGGGTGTCCCCCGCCTCCATCCCAACAGCCCAAAGACATTCTGCAGGTTCAGAAGATAGGTGGGTGGACTTGGCATTGGATGATACTCCCTTTGTAAAAGTACTGCAGCAATGAGGCATTGCACGGAGGCCCCCAGTTTTTGTTGGGTCTGGTGTCTGAATGTTCCTGTGAGGTTTAGAGCAAATTGAGTTCAAATAAATGATCCTCAAACTAGGGATTAGTATTTTTACAGTCTGGGCAGGTGTCCTCAATGAAGCTGGTCAGCAGAGGGAAGCTAAAATGGCCAAATGGATGGTTACACTGTCTTTGAACTTTATAAAGCACAACAGAACAAAAACAGGAGCTGACAAGGGGTTAACTTCATACTTGAAGCTTGGATTTTGTGTCTTTCCTGTCTTCATCTAGATTTTAGGACTGTAAATGAAATGCACTTTAACCCTTGTGCTATCCTAGGCACTTTAACATTGGAGTTGGGTCATCTAGACCCACTAGACTTTCTTTAATGATTTGTGATCTTCACTGGTGTCCATGGATTACATGAAATCCTCTTCACCTTTGTCATGGTAGGGAGAACACATCAATGGTCATCTTGACCCCATAGGATAGCACAAGAGTTACTCTGTAAAAAAGACTTAAGCAAAAGTGAAGTTTTTCTTGGAAAAATGTGTCTGATGTTTTCAATGGTTTTAAAGTGACTCGATTCAAAGGATATCCCATGTCTTGACATCTTCATCAGCCATCCACTCTATGTGAATCCACCTTAAATTATTACTTTGAAAAATCCTCTCATAATCTGTAGTTGTTTTTAATTGATGTGAACTGTTTTCAACCACAACTTTCCTTCCATTTACACTCTGTCAACAACCAGCTTCTTCAGGAATGGTCTTTTGCAGTATGTTAAATCATCTATAGGCCATTTCTTTTGCAATTACAGAATCCAGATTGACAATTTGAGTCTGTGTCAAACTATTCACAAAATTTAAATTAAAAAAGGATTTTAGTCATTTGATAATTGTACAATATAATCCTCAAAATCTGATGAAAGTCAAACTTTCAAAACCAATAATTTATATAAAATCCCTAAGCTTTACATTTTGAAATAAATTAACAAAAGAAATCAACCTTTTGGTTCTATATTTGTTTATAGTAAAATGTTCACCTGTAACTTGGCTTCTCAGGGCCGCCTTGGGAAGACTTGAGCTCGTCCCTCAAACTCTCAAGTTCCTCTAGTTGAGACTGGACCTAGAAAATGCAAGATCTTCGGTTGGGTTGACATCGCTTTACTTTTATAGAACTAATTTAAGGAAATTTATTTCTTAGAGCACAGAAAATTAACAATTAAAGTAAAAAATCAAAGTAAATTCTGTCCATTTTTGTTCAATCAATCTTTTCATCTAAATATAAGAAATAGTTTCAATGCATTTTATATTTGACCTATAGTTATAAAAGCAAATCTGACAACAGATTTAAATATTTACAAAAAATATGAACAAAATGTGATTACACTCTTACGATTTAAGTTTCAGTATTTGTCAATGCTTCCTAGTTGCAGAATTTTAGATGCTTTTTCCAGTCCATACCAAATGAAAGCATGTTCTTGTGGTGAAAAGGGGTTGAACTCAAATGTGTGTACACAGAAGAACTGACCTTCTCTTTTAGTGCTTGTATTTCTTCATCCCTTGCTTGCAGGACAGTGGAGTGAGCCAGCAGTGCGTCTTTTGCCTGATCATCAAGAGAAAACCAAAACCAAACAAATGACTTTGTGATGTCAGACAGGACACACAAAAACACCCAAGCTGGTGAATTAGGTCATCACTGCTAACATTTTTAGGTTGAGGACACCGGTTAGTACCCATGAGGTGGTTCGTAACTCAGGTGGGGGAGGGGGGTGTTTTTGTGAGTACCTGTGACTGCTGAATTTCACTGAGCAGAGACAAAGGTTGTGTGTGTGCGCTGTCCAGAACGCCATCCTCTCCCAGGTTCAGAGCTTTTTCTTGCAGCGATCGATTCAAGGTGCGCAATTCAAACACCACCCCATGCTCCTGCTCTATCTATGGACACGCACAACACACACAAACACTGTGAGAGGTGATTGTATGCAAACACTCTGAGCAGCTTTTTCCCCTGTTAGGTTTTCTGTTTAGTTTTCTGAAACACAGAAAACTGTAAAACAGCACTCCCATAATCATCCCATGATGCTTTTAGCCACAGCTAATTTGCTGAATTTGACCCTAGATAGTCTTTTATTACAAAAAAAGATTTAATAAATAAAACCATGGGTGAAAGATTAAAAAAGTCATGTTAAAATTTTTACAGAAAAGAGTTTAAGACCCAATAATTGAATAAGAAAAACAAAAGAAGGCCACAGAATCATCACCATGTTAAAACATGCGTACTGCTGCTGCTGCAGCCACAACCAGGATTTGGTTTGTTTAATCAAAAATGCTAAAACAGGTTTCAGACTTTATGGGAAGCAGATTCAAACATGGCTCCTTTTACAAAGAGCGCAAAAGTCTTGCAAAAGGGATACCAGTAAAGGTGGATTTGCTGCAGCTCTGCAATTTATACACAAGTTTACTAAAGAGTTTAATTAATTTTTAGACATTTCTAAACCATCTTAAAAACCTTAAAGTTGATCAAGTTTTAAGATTTTTTTTAAAAATATTACACTGATGGTTCTGTGATCTAACAACATCAGAGCTCTGTGTGTAAAGGGGGGTCTAAGGGCAGGGATGCCAGTATAGCTTAGTCAGTTTTTAGTTCATTTTACTATATTCCTATTGAACTCTTTGTATTCGTGATCCTTTTGAGTTCATGTTTTACTTCGAAGCCCATTGAGACGACTGTTGTTGTGATTTTGGGCTATACAAATAAAATTGAATTGAATTGAATTAAAGGCCACAGGTCTGCAACCTTCAATACAAAAAGTCATTTGGGCTGATTTCTCTCCAACCAAAACCCAGGAAGAGCCGCAAATACAACAATACTTTGTATATATGCTACTGTTACTTCTATGAAGTTGTGTTTTTACATGAACAAAAAAAGAAACAAAAGGAGGAAATATGTTTTTTTAAATGTGAAATCCTTTTTTAAAATTTTGACAAAGGTTTATATTAGTTCCTTTTAAAATTAGTAATACGAGTATGCTGCTGCAGCAAATGCACACAATCTTTAAACAAAACACATCCACAATAATTCTATTGTTATGCCTCATCATGCCATCATCATTTTCCCTCCTGTTAACCTGATTATAAATGGAACGTCATTGGTCTATGAACCATCAGAAAAATTATGTAAGACAGTGTTTAGCACTTTTCTAATTACAAATTATTTTTCCATAAGACCACATTATACCAATGTTTAAGAAATTTGTGCATTCAATAGTTGTTCACATTGAGGCTCTCGTCTGGGTGTAATGTCAGCAGTGGTGTAAAAAACCTGGTTAATTAAAATGAAATTAATGCTAATAACTAATAACAGTTACTTTTTAAAATTATTATATTTTTCTTTATCCAGAGCCACAGTGGAGCGGTAAAAGCGCTACATGTGGCTCCAGAGTGTCAGGTTGCTAACCCATGGTATAGGGCTTCCACTAGTTTAAGTGGAAGCTTCTGTTAGTTGGTTATAATGGATGCTCTATGTGGGACGCTGTTAACAGTGGACCACCTGACCTCGGCCTCCTTCTCACTCAGTCTGCTCTGCAGCTCCAGCACTCTCTCCTTCAGTCCATCCCTCTCTGAGCGCAGCCTCTGGCTGTCCTCCTGCCAATTCTTCAGCTGCGCCTCCATGTGTGCCAGCCGCTCCTTCAAGACCCTGTTCTGTGTCACCACAACCCAAATTCATCAACATTCACCGACTTTGGAAAACAAATACAATCTTAAAGTTCCACTTCAATAATCTTTTGATTTATTGTAAAAGCGCTCCCAGTGGACTTTTAATCATGATCATGCTGTTTTTAGTCAATTAAAACCTGGGTTGCTTTCTAAAACATAGTTTCTGCAGAGCTTGTTTTGGGTGGGACCATTTATGCAGAGCTGAGCCACCCCAATTCCCCCTTCAAGTCGCCCATTACTAAGAGCTATCTGTTTACATATTCTCCCACTAGCTTACTGCCCGTCACACTCTTTCCTCTTGTGACCCGCCCAATGTATTTTCTACATAACAAATACAACTTTTCCAAACCGCATTTTTGATCTGCCCCTGATCCACAACAACTTCATCCAACATCATTTTCTTTATATCTGTGCCCCATCACCAGAAAAATACCACAAGAATATGTTAAAAACGCCAGAAACACAAATTTCATCAAAGTATAGGTCTTTAACTTAAATTTTGCTGGCCATTTTTGTTACTTTTGTTATATTTTATAAAAGTAAAGTTGATATCTGACAAAAAATGTGTTTTAGTGTACACTTATAATGTTTGTCTTATTTGTTTTTTAGCTGTGATCTAAAAGTTCTATAGTTTGTTTCTTTTTATTATTTTGTGCAAAATTTCTGCAGATTGAAATTTGATCAGAAAATGCTTTGTTCCACAATGCGAACACAAAAAAAGCTTAATTGGCTTACACTCAATTTTCACATCTGAAACCATTGTTTTTTTATAGGTATCAAACAGTGCAAAAACTTTGTTCACCTTTTAACATTTGTATGATCTGTAAGAGTTTATTTTTTTGTTGCATTTGTCAGCAAAAAATAAAAGGCTGACTTTGTTGTTAGTTTGTGGAAACAGATTACCTCTGCCTGCCAGTTCTCTAGCTGTGTGAGGCTGATGTTGCGGCTGAAAGAGGACTCCTCCATCTCTTCTCTCAGACAGCGCAGCTCAGTCCTCAAGGAGTGTTCCAGGGTGACAGCCTGCAGAGTAACATTGGAAGCTGTCAAACCCGTTTGCCTGCATTGTTTTTTACCAGAGTGATTGTGATGTGACTCAGCCCACAGATGGAACATTTTTAGCTGTTCTCTGACGGAATGAGCTCACCTCTGCCAGCTGCTCCACCAGTCTCTGGTTATGGCTGGCTAGCTGAGTCATCTGCTCAGTTTCATCTTTCCGCCGCTCACGCCCTTCATTCAGGTATTTCTTCAGCTCGGCTCTAACCGTGGCGAGGTCAGTCATCAGCTCCGCCTCCCTCTGCCCGGACTCCAGCCCCCTCATCTCCAGCTTCCTCTGCAGAACATGCTTCTCCTGCTGTAAAGCCTGAGACGTTACCGCCCCATTAATGGTTTGAACAAACTGGTAAAGCTGAATTTCACCTTTGACATTCTCAAAGCAAATTTCAAATTGAAGTTTGGGAAAATCCAGAGCATTTTCAACAAAGCTTTAAAAGATGTGTCATTCTGAAAGAGCTTTACGATGATCTGCAGCCCAAACAAGCTCATAAAATCAAGATAAATGGAAAACCAGCTGGTGATTTCCTGTTTTCATAAAAGCTTAACACAATGTTTCTGTAATCCAGGACATGGAAAGGGTGTCACCCATGACATAAACGGTCTTGCCTAACACTGTTTTCTCATGTCTAAGTGTTTGGTTTCAGGTTCTGGGCTACAGTTAAATTTTGTTTTTTAGACTAAGTGATAACATTTCTGTCAATTTGTTGTCTAAGTATGTTTAGTCTCTTAAAGTATTTAGTTTGGTTTAGCAGAAGACTGCCATTAGCCTAAAAAATTGTTACATGTTAAAATCTCATTTTCACTGGGTACTAGGTGCATGCAAATTTTGGTGAGTTTTTAACATGTGGCAGAGGTAAACAGTCCAGGACTGCTGTGGGACATAAAGTGGATGTCTTCCTCTTTCTTTTGAAAAAATAACAGATGGTATAGAAACAAAAAGTTAACATGTAGGTTTAGTTTTTTTTCCTTTTAGGTTTGCAAAAATAGTTTTTATAGGGCTTGGCATCCCTTTCCCGTGATGTTGAAGGCAGAACTTGCCTTATCCTCACCTCCAAGTCCCTCTCCCTCTGCTCCAGAGATGCTGCCAGCTCCTCGTTCTTTTCCAGCAAGGCCTGACCCAGCTCTGCAGCCAGGATCAGATCCGTCTCCATCCCTCCTCCACTGTCAACATTCTCCGATGAAGATGAAGGGATAGCATAGGACAGGGACACCGGAGAAACCGAGGACAGAGGGAAGAAAGAGTCCTCCATGGTGGGTGAAGGAAGGTTGGTCTTCCTCAGGGGGAACATCGTTGTAATCAGGCTGGAAACATCACCCCTGGTTCTGTCAAACAGATGTCTGATGGATAAAGATGTCCCTTTTTTTCAACAAGAAACTGAAAAGTGTTGTCAGCTTTGATGGTTTGATGTTGTGGTCGATAGTCACTCTTTGTATTCCATATTATTCCAGGCAGGAGAGCGCAACCTCTGATGTTCCTGAAGCTCAGATCTTCTCCTCTGCACAGGTGAGTCTGTGGAACACAATGTACTGCAAGTGATCCACAAACCTTTTAAAGAAGAGTTCTTTCAAAAGTAATCCAATCTAAATACGCCTATGCAGAGGCTTTGTCTGGCAGGCCTTTGGTTTCTCGGACCGAAATACCAACTCCCGTCTCCTCATTGTTCCGTTCCCCTCCCTAAATTCCGCAGGCAATGTGGAATTCTTTCTAACAAAGCTAAATCTTTAAAGTTCCTGGAAAAGTCAGAGAATTTTCATTTTGTTTTGTCTTTCGCCACCGTCACTTCCTGCAAAGTAGGTAAAGTTGATGTCATGAATAGGCTCTGCATTCCCAGACCTCAAATGAAGTTTTTTGTCCAAAAAAAGACAGAAAATTATGAGTTTCAGTCACTAAATCTATCATCTATTTGATGTCATCTAAGTAACTTAATATCTGAAAATATCCTTAAAATGACCTCATCTTCATGATGAGCATCTAAAAGACAAGTTACATCTTTGTTTTTGGTGTAAAAATGGCAGAACACAAGCTACAAGCTACTGGATGAAGAATATCTATCTTACCTGAGAGTTCCCAACTAACTGAGGCCAACAGGTAGAGCCTTCCTGTTTGTCAAGTGTGTGTTTGTGTATTAGTGTGTGTGGGAGGTGTTTGTGCGATAGAGGCCAGGCTGGTTTCCTTGGCTGTGAAGACTAACATGTAAATCCGGTGTGTGATCCCGCCTCCACCTGAGAAACAGGAAGAGGATAGGTGATGTGAACAGAGGAGGAGTTGCCCAGACACCTGCTGTGGCCAAACACTGAACCTGATGGGTCCACAGAAACCAACCCCTCACTGCTCCTGCAGAGAGAGGAAGACCCGAGCAGACAGACTCAGCTCTGTCTGCCTTTAACCTGCCCCCTCCTCTTCCTCGTTCCTGTTTACCTGCTCACAGGGTTTCAATGGAGCTCTGTGTCTTTATGAGTGAGGGGGCTGGGACAGAGGGCAGCCGCTGCAGCTTCAGCTCCCTCTAAAAGTTTCCACACAGACTGAAGGCAGAGAAGGAGGACCTTCCTAAAAAGGATCAAAAGCTTTCTTTTATTCTGTCAGGCAAATCCTGTGCCCCCGAAATGGCCTGTAGACTCAACGTTTCACTTTTCTTGTGGCTTTTATTGGTAATCTGTGAAGCTGGAAGGCAGATGTCTAAACTTTCCAACAAGAAACTCTGTGCTGACTCTGAATGCAGCCGTGAGTAGCAACAATTTCTTATTTTCAGCCGCCTTGGTGAAGCAACAGATCAGACAATTCTTCTTTATTTTTTTTTTCAAATGCCATAAAACAGAATTTTCTGTGGATATGATGAATAATGAAAATTATTATCTTATTCAGATCCCATTTTGATTGCCCGAGCAACGCAGGACTACTACCCTGCAGACTGCAGGTTTATCCCCATCCGACAGGGACAGCTTGTTTACGTCTATTCCATGTTAAAAGACAGAGGGAACCTTTTCTGGGCTGGCAGTGTAAGTACAAACAAACAAAACCTTTTGAGACATTGATGTCAGACATAAATGCATTTCTGAGTTGTTTCTACATGTTTTCAAACATTTGTAGATGTGAATCCACATGAGCTTTTAGTTTTTTGCTGGTGAGCGTCTGTGATTAAAACGTTCTCATATGAAGGGTTGCCCATTTTTTCTGTATTATATCTATGCTAATTGTGTCCAAAGTACAAAATGTGATATTACAATATAAACACATGGTGATGGTAAATCAAAGATAAATAGCTTCCATTTAGCACGGCGACAGGAGAAAAGACACGCCTCTTGGTGGAAAGCCAAAAGGAGCTTGTGGAAAACAGAGAAGGGTTTTAATAGCTTGTGACATCATGTTTTCTAGTGAGCTGAAAATATTTAAGTGCCTAAATGAACATCATCTTATTTAGTTCTAATTCAGCCTGATGATTTTCAGTTTTTCTTTTAATTTATTTAAGTTACTGTATTTTTTTCTTGTCCCTGTGCATCTCTCGTTTAGAAATTAATATTTTACTTTGAAAAATTCAGAGAGCTCTCGCGAATAAAATTTTTTTCATGAAAATGTTAAGGTTTTGTAACTTTCAGTAATCCATGTTCATCTATATTGTCTGAATCCCATTCAGGGTTACTGTTGGGTGATGGCACGGTGCACCCTGAACAGGCTGCCATTCCGTCCCAAGGCCTAGTGATCCATGTATACTATAAATATCTTGAGTCTTATTTTGTTCACACAAATCATATTTTATCCTTAGATGATAAATAGTACTAAATTGCCTCCTTAAGCCTTCTGTGAAGTACTAAACTCCACAAACTAAACAAAGTGATCATTTTCCTCATTACAAGAACAAAGCCTGTAAAATGATCAGGCCATTTTCCCGCACAGGACTGGTTAAGTCAAGCAATCTTAATTCTTTTGCATCCTTCCCTTTCAGGTGCAAGGCTCTTATTACGGGGAACAGGAAGCTCGCATCGGTCACTTTCCCAGCAGCGTGGTGGAGGAGCTGCAGCCTCTGATGCCCGCCAACACTGAAGTTAAAACTACTGTAGGTGAAAAAACACACGCACAATTCTCCACAAGCACACATGTTCACACAAAAGATTTATAGTGAACACCTTTTTACTTCCATGTCCTGCTTTTTTTTTCAGAAGTGGGACTTTTACTGCGACTGATGAAGCATTTACTGCAAAGGATAACTGCCCCTGCAACACCGTTTTTTCGTATACTGCAAAAATGACATTTATTGAATTCTTGGTAACACAATCAGGCAGACTTAAAAAAACTATATGATCAAGATAATAAAAGCTGTGATTGCTTCCTAAACTGGAGGTTTAATTTTAAACCTTTTATGCCTGATTTTATTTCTAGTTATATAAAGAGAAATCTTCAGTTTTCACGTTCTAAATTACTGATTAATGGAGTCCTGCATTAAATGGTACGTTGCAAATTAGCAACATAAGGCATACAGACCAGTCCTAAACTACAAGCTGCCACGCCTGGCTCTGGGAGCTGAGCGTCAGCTTTGTAAACCCCAAGAGGATGCAGATAGTTTCCATCAAGAGGATTTCACAGACATGCTTGAATGTCTTTTATAGTAGGTTAGCAGTCATCATTGACACTCTGTGATTCTGTGCATACCTTTATAAAAATTTACATTAATAAAAGTACACATCTATTTACTGTTTTTATTTTACTGTGACAGTAATGTGCTCATCAAGCAACAATATCATAAAAATCTCACAAGAAGTTTTAGAAGTTGTCCTCATTGAAACAAATTAGTAACTTACATCCTAAAAACATTTTTGCTGGCCAAACCCCTTTAATTTAAAAAAAGAAAAAACGTTGTCATACGTTTTAAAATAGGTGAAGAAAATGGTGGATATAAAGGGAAACATTGACTCTTTATGGAAAAGAAGGAGGATCTTAGGCACAAGTAGAAAAAGCATTCTAGAGTTTCTGTATCTGACTTGTGGAGAACATATAAAAAGAAAGTTATGATTAAAATAGCATTTCTGAGCATTTCTTTATTCAAATTATTGTAAATCAGAAGCAAACGAAAAAATGGTGTTTGAAAAAGTCTATAGTTTTACGCACAAACTGTGGGCTACAAGCTTCCTGCTCTGCTCCATTCTGATGTATCGACTTGTTCACGAATAGATCGCCGTACATCTTCCTTCTTCTCTTCCAAGCTGGCATTTGGATCAAAACTCTACAGCTAGATTGTTTCAATACTCCTCATTTTTTTTGTTGCAGCGGTATATTTTTAGGTTGGGGGTGTGAGCTAGTGGGAGATAGTAAACGGAGAGCTCTCAGCAACAGGGAGGGGGTGGGGTTGCTCTGCACCAACAGTCCCACCCACAACTCAGAGGCGAATTTCTTATGAACTCTTTTACTAATGTCCTAGAAAACAACAAAGGTTTTACTGAAAGTCCACTGAAAGTGCTTTTACAATAGACCAAAAGATGATTGGAGTGGGACTTTGATTAAAAAAACAAAAAAAAAACAACTAGCCGTAACACATACTAGTATGGAATGCATTCAATTAGAAGAATCTTAATTGTGTCAGGAATGCTAGTTTGCATAAGACCCAGAAATCAGCAATTGCTAATTCTTTTGAGCAAACCAAACAAATCAGGTTTGCATCATAGAGACACGAACAGGAATAATTAAACTAGCAGGAAGCAGCTGGGGCGATTGCATTAACAGACAGTGGGTGTGACAGACAAAAGGTATGACAAAACAGAAGACTGAGCAACATGTTAAACCCAGTAAAGAAACCTCACAAAAAACTCCTCAGTAAACAAACAGGATGATGATGGCTGATATCTACATATCATATATATAGATGATTCTTTAATTACATAAGATTATTTGTGTCGATAGTCTGGCCGAGCTGACTATTGACACAAACAGGACAGAACTACATAATACAATACATGACAGATCTTTGGAAGTCCTACAAAACTACACAACTGGTTAAGTCTACTCAAAATAAATTAACTAATACATGATGATAACTATGTATGCATAATTTAAAACACCTTAAAATAACAAACAATTCAAACGAACACTTCCAGCTCCCCCTCTTCCTGTCTCTGGTGTCAAGCTTTAGGATCAAAAGCAGCTCCATCCTCAGCCTCCTCCACTGACCAGGAAGAACACCACTGCTAACTCACAGGAATAAAATCAAGGAAATTAACATTTAACTCAAAGATAACAGAACAATAAAAACTCACGGTGTGCTACACAAACCATTTTAAAATAATTGCTGAGGTGTCATAGCTGCCACTGAAAATAACACGGGAAAAATGATGTTGGTGCAGAACTCAACCTTTTCTGCGTGGCTGTGGACACCACCATCGAATTAGGCAAAAAGAGGCAGAAACGACAACCAAGCTGCTCAGTGGTCTTGTGGTGAGTCACACTAAAAACTCTAAAAATGGGACTCGAAGCCTCCCTTCTCTATACTCAGCAGGAAGGGGTTGGATTGGGGGGGTTTATCCACCAAATGGTTCCTAGCGGCTGTGTCTGCAGCTCACCACTCCCCCAGAAGATAGCTTAAATGTCAAGAACACATTTTACACATCTACATGTATGACAACTAATGGGACTTTAAAACCAACTTCAATTTTAGCTACATTTATTTTCCACTTTTGTGATAAATTTGTGACAGTTTTTAATAGAATAGAATGGAATAGAATAGACCTGTATTAATCTTAGGGAGGAGAAGAATAAAAAGATAGCTGGTTTAATTTCCCATCTTATGTGCTAACACGTTTCAAAAACTGCTAAACTGGATTAACTTGAAAAAAAAGGGCGTGAACTGAATAAATTGTTAGTCTTCATCAAAAGCCCTTCTCAGACTTTGAATAGTTCCAAATATCAGTTCAAAATAAATACATTTTTTTTAGAAATGGGGGGAAAAAATCCAATGGATACAAAATACATTAATCTGCATTTAACTGTTTTTTTTATTGTTTTCTTTGCTAATCTCAGAAGGTTGTTGTCAGAGTTACAGACAAGTCATTTTTAATCCACAAGTACAAATGCACTGTACATACAGCACATTTAAACTATCTTTAGCAGCTCAGAAGTTGTGAACCAGAAGACCGATGATGGAGGTCATCTTGTCGTTTTTCATACTCATTCAGCGTCTTCTGAAAGTGTTGCTGCAGCTCACTTCACCTGGTCCCAGGTCCCTCTGCGGCTTTTTTATTTTTGTTACGAACTAAAACTGACCCTAAATAAAACTTCCCTACACATACAGACCGAGGATCTTCTCACAGAGCTCAGTTTGTGTCTAATCAAATTTGGTTCATGCAATTTAGTCATCATCAGAGCAAATCTGATTTATTGTTTGCTCGCAAAACCCACAGCCCACTTTATGGTTTAAATCTCAGTAAAAATGCTTGTATTAGTAAAAAAATAAGCATTAATTTAAATTTGACCATCTCATTGATAATAAATATATTTGACTTTACTGTAGATGTGAACACATTTTGAGTCTCAGGGAATTTTTTATTTTGTAAATCTTCCCTAAAAACACAAATTCACAGTGAGTCAGACTCTGTTGCCATGGTTTCCAGTAGACACCTGACCTCTGTGAGAGCTGTTACAGTAACATAACAGGTTAAATATGAAGTAAGAAAAGCACTTGGGTTAGTAGTTGAAGAGACTCGAGGATCCAGAGTCTACTCTCCTTCTACTTCTGTGTTCCATCATCACAGGAGATGGGAATGCTGCGTTCCTGTCCTTGAGAGGAGCGAGGCGCCGTGATGGTCAGCACGCCATCGAAGGTGAGGTTCGAGGTAACGTTGGCTCCTGTCACACCGAATGGGAGCCTGTACTTTCTCAGGAACTCTCTGGACACGAAGCTGTGGTCGTCCTGAAACAGAAAGAGATCGGCACATCAGAGAGGGACTCCATCTCTTCGTCGCTCCTGCAGGTCTCCTCCGACCTCTCTGCCTTCGTGTTTCCCGTGAACGGTGATGAACTCGTCTGAGACGTTGACGGACAGCTCATCAGGGGAGAAGTGCTTCACGTCCAGGTAAATCACATAGCGGTCCTTCTCCAGGCGCATCTGTAAGCAGAGTACAGCTGTTATGATTCCTGCTATATCAGATAGATTATAATTTAGCTATAAACTAATGAATGAATGAATGAATTAATTAATCAATGTTTAATTAAGTGAGCTGATTGATTACAGTTTGAGAAAAAACATTTACCTCAGAGTGACCATTCTCTGGCCAGTTGACCCACCGCATGAAGGAAGGGCGTATCCAGGGGAACGACCAGGAGAAGGGCCACATCATTGGCCAGTCAATGAGAGGTTCTGCATAGGGGAGGTCAGCGAAGCGGCTCGGCAGGGCCCGGCGGTACCAGGGGTGCTGAATAGGAATGTCCATGGTGATATGAGGGCAGTACTGGTGCGGGAGCAGAGCTGAAGTCTGGTCTGAGATCGGTGCTGTGGGTTCTCCTCCTCTGCTTTTATTTGTGTTTCCCTCCCAGCCCCCTGTCCCTGTCTGTGACCCCTGGGCAGGCTTTGCTCTAGAGACTCTGCCAACAGGAAGATCGTCTTCCAACAATGATGTCAACTGTTTGTCCCTCCATTGCAGTCATTGTTCAGCCCATCTGACAGGGTACGCCTTACTCTGTGTAAGCCCTCAACTCTTCCTTTCCACTCAGTCATGAGGGCATGCTGGCCAGGAATACTGCTGATGCCCCCCATGGATCACGTCCCAGGAAATACCCCTGTCTAATGTGTGGATTCCTATGTGAGCATTTGATTCAGGAATGGCTGACAGGGCACTCCCTGGCAGGGCTCCGACTGCCAGCAGCTTTAGGTTTGGGTGTTCTGGATGTGTGGCTCAGTGAATATGAATGGGGCTGCATTAAATGGCACGCCGAGTGCATGTCATTTTGCTCTGGGCTCGGATTTAAAATCCAAATCTTCCCCACTGGGTTTGCCAACCAGGATCTTTCAGCTTTCCGCCTCCTTCCACCACCCGCATCACATTAGATTTGTGCTCTAAATGTTTGCCAAGAAATATCTAAAGTCAAAAAATAAACCTGACAAATAATAATCTTGCCTTCCATGTTTGTTTATCTCGTTGCATTACCCACTGACCACCTGAGAGTTGCTGTGTCACCTTTTAGATGTAGAGGCAATTCATCTTCAAAAACAACATTAATACATGAAATAAAATTTAAAAAATAGCAATACTAGAGTCAAAAATGCTAGTCAATGAAAACCACCAAAAATATTTGGTTATGAAAAACATCAGAACATAACATTATGCATGGATAGAAGACACCAACAGCCAAGTCTGCTATTTTTTTTGGCCAATATTTATTTTTTGGGGAAAATGACCATTCTCAACTTCCCTAGTTCTTGTTCTCCATACTATCATTTTTGTGCAATTTCATTATATTAACCTGTAAAATGTCACATTTGTGGGATTTTTCTTTGAGTATTTTTTAATTTTTTTTATTAAGATTCATTACCTAAGATTTAATGATGTTGCAGGAAATACACTACTTATTTTTGTTTTTTGATTTAAAGGTTCCAGGTTCTGACATCCTTCTGAAAATAATATACTGTTTTGTTTTTTATTTCATTGAACAGATTCTAAGTAAATGACAAGACAACAAATGTATACAGTAAATGTTCAGCATAAGATACACTGACAAGAACACCCAGAGGGTTCATAATATAAATACATGTAAAGATTCACAAATATTGAACGTTTCCTTTCTTTTAGAGGAGTGTGATATTGATTTTATTAATAAATGTATTTTTTAAGGAATTGAGGAAATGATGATGTTTTATGATTACATTTAAATTAATGAATATAGAATTCTGCCAGAAACATTAATAAATACATCATAAAAAATCATTATTATGCTATATTTGATTTTTTAAAGTAAATTAAGTTGTTTCTCATTTTTAGCATACTCACACTCACGTTTAGCCAATAAACAAACTAACAAGTAAGTAAGTAAAACCTACTTATGATTTAACTTTGAACGTGTTTTAATTGTATTAATTATTTGATTTTGGCAGATATATTGTTTCTAATTAATCTTACTAAGTGGATTTTTGTGAGGCCAGCTGGACAGAGACTTCTCAAAAACTTTCGGAGGAAGTTCGACTCTCGCTTCCGGTTGGTGCAGCGTCGTTACCATAGTAACCAGGCTAACGTTTTTGCTGGTTTGTCGCATCGGGGCAGGAACTTGTTGAAAAATGAACTTTCCTGCTTCACATTACGGGGATCTTGATGATAGGAATCCCGTATTCATCGCTTTCAGACGGGACATTAAGTCGTTAAAGTCGTTGATGAAACGCCCGGATGGTGGCGCACAGGTGAAAGGGTGAGAGAGACGTGATTAAAACTTTCAGAATTCCCACATTTGTGGTAAATACGAAACATACATTTTAAAAAAATTCTAAGCAAAAACGAAGAACATTTATCAAGAAGTGAATTTGCCAGTTATAGTCTCACCTTTGACGTGTTTAAAGTGAGTTAATTAAACAAAGTATGCTAGGTCGTAGAGCCTTTCAACAAGCAACATTTCAATGTGCGCATGCGTTGCTTTGTGTGTCTCTCATTGATTGAATGAGAAGGTGATTTTACGTAGTCAATATACAAATCTAATCATATAACTATTGTGATTATATAACTAGTAAATTATAAATATGTCAGAATGTTATAAATATTCTGATTATGCATAATCATTATACAGTATATAATCACACTCCTAAACATTCAGTGATTCATCTTTAACATCACCTTACCTTCAAATAGAAATAGCATTTTTATCTTTCATTATTCAAATATTATTTGTCCTTTTGTTTTTTTGGTTTGCTTGTTTTTTTTTAAGGGTCAGGCTTCTTGTGGAGATCTGGAAGCAGTACAAACACAGACTTCCAACAAAGTCCTACCAGGAGCAGATGCTTCAGACTGCAGACTTCCTCTCTGAAATTAAGGTGAAATTCTGTTGCACTTTTGGAATCTTAGTCAACAGCCTAAAGAGATTTTTGGAAGGAGCGAATTTAGTATTTGCTTCTATCCTCCTGTGTTGGTACCTTGAGTGGCAAATGTATTGCTTTCTCTCAACAGATGTATGAGGTTGCTCTGTGGCAGGGCTACAGTTTGCACTTACAGCAGTTCAGTTCAGAGGAAATAACAGACATTAGGGATTTGGAGCACTTCAAGGCCTGCTTCTTCCCTGAAGGTCTTGATGTGGACCAAGATGTTGTTTCCATGAAGGTACGCTGTTACAAACTAGGCAAATCTTGGTTTGTCTGCATTAATAGCATGTCTGCGATTATGTGTGTGCCAAGGTTCGTGCAATGCTTGGCTGTGCCCTCTGTACTTTTGAGCTGGAGAAGAAGCACAGCATCCTGAGGCAGAAGGGACGCTGCAAACTCCTGCATGTGTTGAACTTTATCAGGATCATGATGCAGGCCTTCCAGCAGCATGACCATCTCTCCTGGCATTTATACAACGGTACATCTTTATGTTTTAAATTAAAAAGAGGAACCCTTTAATTGTTTATATACAGAACACAATGAAACATTTAAAACTGGAAAATATAGGAAAACTGGAAGAATTTTATTTAACCTGGCAGCTGCTGTGCTTTATATGGAGCAATAAATGGGATATCTTCTGTTTAAGCTTTAAAATGATTTTTTGTTGTTTGTTCCTATTGTGTTAATATCATGTGTCATATTTGTCACAAGACTGGGCAGACAGCTGGTTCCCATTGCAGCAGGTTTCATTACCACAGCTAAAACTCCAAAAAGCTAAATCAGGCCCAGACAAGTAGGGGTCAATGATGAGCATGGGAGCATCACAGAGGAAACAGAAGTACTCAGGATCCAGGCACGATTCGGGCCAGGTGGTAGGCAAGTGGAGTGAGAGACCAAAGAGGGTCAGGAAATCAGAATATCAGGCCCAGATTTGCCGCTTGGTAATGCAGGCAGAGTGGCACAAACGATACTTTGCACTAGGTGAGGCCCAGTGCAGTGCTTAAGTGTACCTACTGAGAGTGATTGCAAATAAGAGTCAGGTGTGTGGCATCCTGGGGTTGCTGGGAGATGAAGTGCATTCAGAATTCTGGAGATGGTTCCCGCCGGTGACCAGGGGGGAAGACAGAGCTCTGACTTCTGACAATATTGTTTACAGTAATTCAGTTTGGATCAACGATTCATGCATTAAACTTTCACAATATTCTGGTTAAAAATATGCAGGAATTAGGGAAACGCCACATCTGTGAACTTGCCACACTAACGCTATCTACAACTTCAAATTCCAATATTTTTCCCAAGAATCTTCCCAAGGATTTCTGAGGAGTTTTGCCATGATAAATTAAAATTCCTAGGAGGACTCTAAATTTGTAGCTGTTACTAAAGGGGATTTATTCGGAAAATTCAAGATGGCAGCATCTTCCCAAGGTCCAAGGTTAAACTAAATTTGGTTGTGGTTGTATACTTAACCTGGAGTGTGTCAAGTTTTGCTAAGATCGCTAAACCATTTTTTTTCCATATTGTGTAAAAATGTAAAAAAAATATAGTTACATTTCACACTTTACCACAATTTGGCTGCCAAGTTATAAGTCCTGTGGACATCCATAATAATCTTTAACTTCCTTTGGATATCCCTGACATGTGTTTTGGTTTCATTAGTGAATTTAGAAATAAATTTTTTGAGCCCCATTAAAGATTTTGCCCCCATTCATTTTTTGGATGGTTTCTCCTGCTGTGATGTCATCACTTTGTTGGAGAGTTGGAGGAGCTGGGGGCAAAATCACTGCAGAATACCATCAAAATGATCCAGCAAATTAAGATAACATTGTTCAGGTAAAATAAACCAGTTGCCTTGTGGTTATAGAAACATTTTATTAATGATCTTTTCTCATCCAGGCTCATCCCTCATTTACAACATCTGCCGTTACCTGATGACTATGAACTGCAGTGCAGAGGTACTGTTTTTTGATCCACTTCAAAAGCCTTTTCCAACCTCAGTGCTCTTTCATGTGTGAGACGCTCTGCAGGGTGGGGCACGGTGTTGCGTGGAAGTCTGCGTCACTGTTACGTCAGCCCTTGTGCTTCTTTTCAGGCTCTGGAGTATCTTCTGTGGGCGAGCATCAGCGTGGAGTTGTCTGTCCCCCTGATGACAGCCAAGTACCTGCCACTGAGCGTCACTCTGTACTGCGCTGTCTGCCACTGTTACTATGACATCCAGGCTGGGACGCAAGCAGAGGTGAGACGTCGTTTGTCTGCATCAGATTAAATTTCTGGGGGATTTTACCAATCAATACACAGATTGGGTTCATTTCAGCAGAACATCTGCACATGACCTTTAACCTACAAACAAATACCACATTGAAAGGTTGATAAAATATGCCTGAACATACATACATATTTTAAATGCTTTCAGGAATTTGCCAGGAGAGCTCTGGGAAAAATCAATGAACGAGCAGAAGAGGACACTGCCACCAGCATAGAGGCCCGGACAGTTTATAAAGAAGCTTCCATCAAGGCACTGACAGATTCTAACGTGGTTCCTTTCATTTCTTTAAAACTCAATCTTTAATCCTGCTCTGACAGTTTTTTAAGCTTTAGAGCAAGGGTGTCCAAACGTTTTGCAAAGAGGGACAGATTTGGTTAGGGGACAATGAGAAAGCCAAACATTCTTTTAACCTTTATGATATAAAATGCAAATGAATTATTTTTTGCATTGGCAGCATTTTAATTTCTTTACATATAATAGAAATATTGAACATCTAAATAGAATTTTCCCCAAATCACTGTGAATTTCTGATTTAAAGATCAGAAATGAGGGGTGCACGATATGAGAAAAAGTTGTGATGTTAGTGATCAATATTGCGATTATATGACTTGTGATACATGAACAAAAAGCAAAATGAACAACTAATCCATCATATCAGTTCGATAAGTTCAAATCCATTCGATAGGTCACCAAGGTAAAGCCGTCCATCCGATTAGTCAAATGTATAAAAGGCTCTGTTTGACTAGTTAAACACTTCAAGCTGCCATGAGATTGTTTTAGCATGTGTGTAAACATTTAAGGTAGGGTAAAGACATACAAACCTGACTTACAAACTGAAGTCTTTTTCTGTTGTTTCAGCTTGGTGCTCTGGTGTTCAAGAGGGCAGTTTTTGAGAACAGGAGACCCAAATACAAGACAAGAATCCAAACCAAAAGCTCCCTGAAAGACTTTACCAGCGTAATGGGATAATCATATTTGACATCTTTATAGTTTGCTTTCAGTTTTTACCTCTGAGGGGCAGCCTTAATCTAGTGTAAAGAATCAAAATAGTAAGATCTCATTATCAGACCTCATGT
Organism: Oryzias sinensis; assembly: GCA_037389245.1. Taxonomy (NCBI): domain Eukaryota; kingdom Metazoa; phylum Chordata; class Actinopteri; order Beloniformes; family Adrianichthyidae; genus Oryzias; species Oryzias sinensis. The sequence goes on along the minus strand of CM074497.1, from coordinate 18,781,150 downwards.
GTCAGTACATACAATTTCAGAAGATTTTGGTTCAGTCTGCTTTTACTTAGAACAGTGGAAGTAATTGCTATCTCAGTGTGTTTATTCAATTATTTTCTTTTCTTGGTAGAAACCTTCTTGGCTGAAACAGTAATTTAGTTTAACCACTGAAACCCTTTCTGCTAATATTGCGTTTCTTTGATGTCCTGCAGCCTTGGCCTCGAACTTCCACTGAGAAGTTGCTGACGTCTATGTTTGACTCCTGCGCTGGGCAGTTTTTGGCCATTTTGGAAGCTCTTTGGGACAGCAGCGCACGGCCCCTGCAGATGAGGATGCTGGGAGATGCGGAGCTGCAGGAAACCGCCCTGGAACTGCTGTCGGCTGGCATTCGCATATTGTCTGGTTTGTAAAAAAAGAAACTTAGAAAAAAGTGTCAATAAAAGTTAAAAATTACACATATTTGTTTTTACACACGGTTTTAGGATCTCTGGGTGCTTCTGAGCAGAAGTGTGAAGAGCATCTGGCCCTTAACCCCATCATTCTGACATCTACTTCAACTCTAATAGAGCTGGCAGTGACAGGTACATGTTTTTTTTTTTTAATTGTGTTTGTTTCAGGCTGGGTTTCTTTCGGGTAACTTTGACGTACTGTGTCATCAGGTGAATACAGAATCCCCATCATCTCGGCTGTGAGGTTTCTCAAGTTGCTGTTTCAGTACAAGCAGTTGGATGTGTTTGCTGACCTTGCCAAACAGATGCTACATATGCTTTCAGTAAGTGGCTCAGTCAGTCATCTGGGGTACAGATAAACCCAAAAAGTGAATCTGTCTTTTCAAGTTTCCTCTTTCTCTATTGTTGATTTTCTTTCTGTTTCCGTCAGGAGGTGAAAGGTCAGCCTTTCAGGAAGGCAGAGTGGGAGCTAGCTTTACTTCACAGCTACAGTATTTTGTTCTTCCAAAAGAGCCGACTCAGAGATGACATGAGTGAGGGTAAAAGAATCAGATAACGCAGATTCCCTATTTTGTTGCAAAACATTTCTCCAATTTTATGCAGGTTTGTAATTTTTCTCCTCTTTTTTTGTTGCCACAGTCAGATCCAAGTCTTCAGCTTTCTTAAGTGATGAGATCTCTGCTCTGGTAAACACCCTGCAGATGTCCGTCTGTGGCTGTGATCCTGTAAGTTTTTGGGTCGAACATTCATGGTGGTTGTGAATGGTTTGTCTGAGAACCCTAGTACTCCTCACATCTTGTAAACAGACCTGTAGCTTTATGGCATTTGCTAAACAATGAGTGGATAGGTCTTAAGGGACTGGTCATCGTTGCGGTTAGCCACCTGACAGCCTCTGCTCCTGGGTCTGTCATAAATTCATAAATCTGTCATAAATCACCCCAATGGAATTGCCTTCCTATCCTGAAAATCTGTAAAATGAAACTGTGTATTTGACATGCATTGATGAGCTTTCCAATATATCCCATACCTGAAACTTGTGTATGTGCTGTATATTTGTCTTTCCAGGAGCTACATCCTGATGTTGACTTGGTTTTGGATGTTGTCTTATTCCTATGGAGTCAGGTGAAGGTGGTTATGCAGAGTGATCAGCTTCAATCTTCTGAGTTTTCTCAATGTGATCAGAAAACAAACAGCTATCGCAAGGTATGTGCTGTAAAAGAAGCCACCATTTTTTACTAATGCAATAAGTTACAAGTAGTGTTATTACCACAGGTTCTGTTAGTCTCTAAGTACACAAGCACCCTGTGTGTGCTACATATAATTATGGTCCACAGAAGTCCTGAGAAAGTCACCAACATTTAGTTACAAATAAAACCAGATAAAAATCCATTTTGGGAACAGTGAATCTCCCCCCCCCCCCCCCTTCCCAAAAAATTAAGACATCACAGTAGGAGAAACCATCGAAATAATTATTAACGAGCAAAATTTCTCCTGGTGCTCAAATTTTTTTTCAAATCTACTAACAAAATCAAAACACCTGTTAGAGATATAAAAGGAAAGTTTTAAAATTATTATGGGATGGCCACAGGACCTAACGCTTGTGGCCACTTTTTTGGAAAAGTTTATGTTTGAGCGATCTTCACAAAATTTCACACACATTCCACCAGGTTAAGTGTATAACCACAACTGAAGTTTCGTTGACCTTTGACCTCAAAAAGAGGGTGCCATGCTACAAATTTAAACTCCTCCAAGGGATTTTGATCTATTACCTCCTAACTCCTGGAACATCAATGGGAAGCTACATGGGGGGGAAAAATGTTGGAATTAAAAGTCAGAGATTTTGAACTGTTGTTTGCACATTTTTTACTGGAATATCCTAAAAATGTGATACACATATTCCTGGTTCAAGTTGACGAAAGGGTATGACATACAATAAGAACATAGTTAATAGAAAAATTAGTATGGTTGACATAAACCCTTGTTGCTAAGGAAATCCAAAAGTTTATTTTTGCCGATTCTTTTCAAAATTACATTGACCTGTTTGTCATCCCCTGGCATCTAAAACATAAAATGGTTGCTATGGGGATAAGACCAACAAAAAACGTCTTTTACTCGTGAATTTGTCACGTTCAGCTTTAACCAGAGAGGGAGGGGCATGTAGCCGCTTAGCCCTTAAGGCTGGGAGAAAGGAGCTGTGGGTAGCGCCTGCGGGCCATACAACGCCACTCACGGCTTTAATTGTTTTGTATTTGCTTCTATCTGTGTACATCATTACAGTGGCTGTGGTGTCTGAGTGTGCTCTGTGAAGTGGCCCTTGCCTGTCAGCTGGCAACAGTCGACAGTATCATGACAGCAGAGATGATCTGTACTCTGGCCGGTCAGCTAGAAAAAGCCTCGGAACATTTTGGTTCAAGTCGAGGTTCAGTCTTTGGCTCAGTTGAGGTTTGTGGGTAAACAAAAAAAAAGCATAATACTGGAGGAAAAATGAGGCCGTTTGTCTCATGCCTGTTTGTGCACATCTGCAGATGACCACTGCAGAGCTGCTTCAGAAGGTGCGTGACATGGTGAAGAAGGGGCTCGAATCTCTGTCAAAGGGGATCTCTGCTCTGAGTACTCAAGACCTTTCTGCAGTCACTGACTCTGCCTTCCTGCAGGTCATTTTCTTCTCTACTGTACCAGTATAATTGTAGCATTTCATTTAAACGTGGAACCAAAGTTCCCTTTGTCCTTAAAGAAACTGGGACCTCTTCAACCACCATCAGGATCAGCACAAGAGATAAAAAGAACAAATGAAAATAGGAGGAGGAACACAGAAGATGTGGAGTCAGAGGTGGAGTCTAGCTGTGAGCCTTCCATCATTGTGTTCCTGCTGGCCAGAGACCTTCATCTAGAGCTGGAAATCATCCTCCATAGGGTTTCTGTCAAGTTGCTGCATCTTCATGCAGGTCTGAGGCACTGCACACATTTGCTCATACATTACACCGAAGCTTCTTAGATGATGTAATCTGTTTCTCACTAATATTAAAAACTGTCAAGACAAGACAATTTAGACATATTTAAGATTGCTGTATATAGATTGTTCATGAAGGTCTTGAGGAATTAGACTTTTCTTTTTTTTTTTGTTTAGTTGAAAAACCGGAGTTGATGGATTGGATTAAGAACAACAAAGTGTCCAAAGCTCTTTTTCTAATCCAGAGGGCCTTGCTGGAGCACAACGCTGAGATTGTGATTGACAGCAACACAACAAAGACTCTCCTAGAGGTTGAACCACATTTTTAGACTTCTTTTACAAACCCATGCAGATTGTAAAAATGCAGTGAGAATATAGATTGTGACATTATTTTTTTGTTTTTGATTTGTAAGAGATTTGTTATAAAACATGAGATTTAAAAAATATTATTTAAAAAATGTCAAACTTATAAGGGAGTGGAATGCAAGTATCTTTTACTTTAAACACGCATTCCGATGAAAATGATCTTTTTGATCCAATAAAGAGCTTATATATAATGTCGAAAATATGCTGGGGAAAAGGGGTCAGATTGCTCTGTGCTAACAGTTCCGCCCAGACCTCAGGGGGGAATTTATAATGAACTACTGCCGCTCTGCAGAAGCTGTTTTAGAAAAAGTCAGGGTTTTTTTTAAGGCTAAAAAGAGCATACAAAAATAAAATACGACTAGGAATGCATTTAAGATCTGTCAAAAGATGATCGGAGTGTGTCTTTAGATAAATGAAATATAGATATAAAAAAATGTATGATTTGGATTCTGTTTTAGGTTTTATGATTTCTAATGTCTTTCTGGGAATCTTCGGCTAAACTGGAGTGAATTGATCTTTTAACAAGTGCTCTTTGTGTCCTAGCAGGAGGCCTTCAGCCTGATGGAAAAAGCAGAGCTGGAGGAGAGAAAGGTTTACATGACTTTGTATCAAACTAAACAGAAGCCTCATCGAGCGGGCAAGGCCTCAAAACACAAAGGAGAAAGCCCTCCACCTCCTCCTGTCCTACTTTCTCGCACTGACCACACCTTTGCTTTTGCTCCTGCTCCATATGACTTGGGAGAGCAGGTAAAATTCAGATTAATTCAGAACTTTATCGAACTACCAACACTGAGTGCCCATGATCTCTCCTCTTCATTTCCAGGTGTGCTGGTACCAGCTGTTTGGCCGTGTAGCTGAAGGCATCAACAAGAAGGTCCGCCTAAACGACTGCAGCCTGCCAGGGACTGGACTTATGGTGAAGATCTGGTTACATTGAAAGGTCATGTTTGTGTCATCACGTTTCTGTAATACTGAGCATGCTTCCAGGTTCAAGTGGGTTCTGGAGAGTGTGTGATGAGGGTTGAGGGTCTGCAGCCCAACCAAAAGTATGTGTTTGCTGTTGCTGCTTACGACAGCCAGGGCATGCTGCTGGGCAACAGTATTGGACAGACAACCATACCTCTGCTTGCATCCGTGCCGGTCCAGCTGTTGGCCACGTGGGCTCACTTGGCTCAGGCAAGCTACCCTCTGTTTCCCACTGCCTGGGATAAACAAACAGAAGAAAGATGCGCTTGAAGGTGTGTTTGTGTCTTCCTTTAGGTGGCTTTCAAAACAAAAGAATATGCTGCAGCTAAGAGAGCCTGCAGGGAGATCTGGAAGCATTATACCGACTCCAGCTCTAAGCCCAAAAGCCCGTGGGATAGACTTGCTGTTACCAGGTAAGGATAGAAACCGGAGCTCTCCACATGCATTTGTTACAGGGATTAAAAAATTTTTGGCATATGCCTATATAATTCTTTGTTCCTGTTCATCAAGCCTGCATGAAGCAACCATCCAACAGTCTTCCTCTCACCTTTGCAACCTGGTCCTGACCTCCATCTTTATCGAGACAGAGATCAGCATCCAGGAGGGGGCACTCTGCTGTGAAACCCTTAGCAACAGCAGTCCGTTTATCTGGGACCAGGTACAAAGCCACCCTGTTACAGAACAGTGAGCGCATGCATGAATAGGACTTGATCTGAGGCAGGAACAGAACTGGATTACATTAATAAAATGATGGCTGGTTTTGCAGGAAGCCAGACTAGCAGAGTGTGACCGAATGCTGGTGGCCATGGACTTGGCTTTGGGTCTGAATGATGGCAGCTCTGCTTTGCAGGCTGTAGTTACCTGTTATGGCCTGCTGGCTCCGCTAATCTTCCATCAAATCGTGCATGATAGAGTGGTGCAGGTGAGGAAATAAAGTCACTTTAAGCTAGTCGATGATGAATGAAGTTCCTATTTGCATCCATGTTCATCTAGGTCCTGCAAAAATGCTTGGTAGTCCTGGAAGAGAATTCCAGTCTCCTCATACACACATGGGCTGGAGCTACCACAGAGTCCCTCCTTTACATGACAGCTTGCATCACTTTCTACCTGTCAAAAGTAAGTGTGCATGTTAAAACTATGATTTTTTTTTTCATTCATAAATTTACTCATGATGGAATTAAATTAAGTTCTATAGAAACAATCGATTTAAAAGTGCCCCAATAGTTTGAAGAAGTGATGTTTTTTTAAAGCTGGATTCTTAAAAAAGTTATTGGAATCTTCCTTTGCTCTAAACGTTTTACTTACTCATTTATGAAAATTGATTATTTTATAAAATTTAAGGAAACATCAATAAATTTAGCGAAAATGTTTTTAAATGACAACAAAATTTTAGTCTGTTTACTACCTGATGAGTTCATGTTTTATGATTCATATTTTATTGTTTATTAAAAACATTTCTGTTTCATTAAATAAAAAATAAAACAACACAACTTAATGACTCGGTTCACAAACTCACACCCATTTCTCCAAGTTCCACAGATTTGCAACTGTTCCACCCAGTGATACCTTATGATTCAGTCATTTATTAATATGTAAATGTATTTATTTCATATTTGTAATATGTAATATTCCTTGTTAATTCTTGTATCATTTCTTTATTTCATAAAGAAATTACAGCTAAATTTATAAAACATGAAAGCCTTTCATCATCATTGGTCCAAAACTGAAACAAATTCAATGATAATAAAGTTCAATTCGATTCGATTCCTAATGATTGAACAGACAATAAACTGTTACTTAAGACTGCAATTATGCATCTTTAAATTATGGCTTCAAAAAATCAGAGTTGAAGACTCGCACCTTTGTGTGATCAGTGACTGCCCTTCTCCCTCTGTCAGGTGCTGCGGTTGCTCAGAAACCATCAACTGGCTGCAGCGGTGCTGGACCGCGGGCGCAGGCTGCTTCAGAAGGCCACTGATGCTCTGCTGCAGATGAGCAAACTTTCCAGTAAAGCAAAAGCGGTAAGGAACAACCGAGAGTAAATTTGCATTTTGAATTGTGTTTGAGAAAGAACAGCAAAGACGTTTTTACTTTGAAACCATTTATTTAAATCCACACAATGCAATAGGTGTTTTTAGAAAATTTGTTTTAGACTTGAGGTTTAGGAGTCAGTGGAAAACCCTGACATGCTAAGACTAGCATTTGTGTGCAGACGGGGGCCGATGGCACAGCCAGTGATTCAGTGATGATACGGCGGCAGTTTCAGGCGCTGAACAGAAAAAGAAGCAGGGGCATATGTGAGGCAGAACTCACCTCTGGTAGTAAGTCACACACACAAGTTAGTCTTCTTTTTAAACCTTAAAAAAATGAGACTTCTGAACAAAACAGAGTACAAACAAAAATTTCAACTCACAGTTTTGACTACTACTCTATGTATTTTTGAAAAATATGAAATTTCACATTGTTCATGTGTGGATAGAGCCCTCAGCTAAGGAATAAAATATAATAAAAATGTTGTATTGTCCTCTCTTCAGACTGTCCTCCAGCCCTGACTGGCACTGAGGACCCCATTGTTCTGTGTGGTCTGATCTACAGCAACACATTACAGGAGGCCCATCAGGAAGGTAGGGTTTTTTTTGCCTCAAAGACACTGAAATCGATCTTAGTTTATGTCTGAACGTTCTTTGCAGTGATGAAGATCAAATGGAGGACATACTTTCTCGAGTTTGCGGCTCTCTTTCTCCAGCGGACCCTGGAGGAGGGCCACCCAGACCTCGTTCTGAAGTGGGGGGAGAACATTCTTCAGTTTCTCTTCAAGTAATTAACTTTATTTAAAAGCAAAAATTAAAACTTTTGACTTCCGGTCCGATTTATAATTAAAAACCCACTCAAATCCTCTTTTGATCAACTGTAAAATTATTCCCAGTGGTCTTTTAAGGATGATTATGCCATTTTTAGCTGAAATTTAAAAAACTGTAGTTTTCTACGACATAGTTTCTGCAGAGCGGCAGTAGATCACTAAAACCAAACGCCCTTGATCTGTAGGCGGGACTGTTGGCGCTGAGGAAACCCGTCCCCCTTTCCTCCCACTGTTACTGAAAGCTTTCTTTTAAACTCTCTCGCTGACTTACAATCCTAACTTAACATTATCGGTGCAACAAAAATGGCAAGCAACATTGGATCTATCCAGCCGTACAGTTTTGAGCCCGATGCCAGCTCAGACGAGGCAAACGAAGACGTTTACGGATCTATTTGTCTGCAAGTGGATGCATCAGAATTTGAGCAGGAAGCATATTTTCTGTCCCAAATGCGTACAGCACTTTTCATCTGCTCACAACAATTTGGATAAGGAAATAATCAGAAATGCAGTTTTAATCTTAATTTTCTTTGAATATGTCTTCATCATGAGGAAATGCCATAAGAACATAAGAAAAACACCAAAAACACAGTTTCCATCGGAGTGGGCCTTTAAGGAAATCTATATTCAAACCTACATTAAGGTTTCAGCAACAAACTTGTGATTCTCTGATTCATTTCATTCTACTCCATCCAATTTCATAAAAAGCAGCTGATGAATCCTGTTTTCCAGGCGTGATGACATGATGGGACTATCTTCTAGACATCTGGAGGTTAAAAGAAAAAATACAGGAGGAGGACAAGCTCCTAAAGAAACTGGCACACCTCAGGTGAAGACAGAAAGGATATTTAATCTGTGTGTCTGATTTGTGTACTAGATTGAATCTGTGTATTGATGCACACAAATATTTTGTGTCTATGTAGCAGAATAAGACGTCAGTTCCACACGATGAACTGAGGAAGAAGCTCAAGAAAAAGCTGCCCTCCAACATGATGAGGCATGTCAGAACCTACAGGTAGCACTTGTCGTTTGTTTTTTTCTCTGCAGCAGGTTGGAAATCAGGGCTATCACAAACACAAGTTATGTCTTTATAGAGAGCTCTGCACCGTGGACAACCTACTGACCATGATGTCAGATGTGGTGCGTTGCAGCAAGAAGCGCCTCCAGTTAAGGAACTTGTGCTCTGAGGAGAGGCCGTGGAGGTGTCAGGTCCACCGCTGCATGGCTCAGGCCCATCTAGCTGCTGTTTATCAGGACCTGGAGACTCTGCAGCAAAGGTGAAAGGGCACGATTGCCTCCCATCTGTCATCTTTTGCCAGATGTTCTAAAGACCTCTACTGTAATGAAAAGAATGTTTGTAGGTTTTTTTACATGTTTTGATGGAGGTCATATATAGTTTTTATTTTTCAAATCAAAAAAATATAAAAGAAAATTAAGCTTCAAATTGGGTATCTGAGTCTTACGTTATTCAAATCATAAATCCGGAGGAAACAAAAGAATGCCACTTGAAAAAGATTGTATTTGTGATGTAGAAAATAAGCTGGGCAGGCCACAAGCTCCCTGATCTGTTTCATTCTGATGCATCCACCTATAGACAAATATATCCATGTACGTCTTTGTTTTCCTTGTCTTAGCTGGCATCTGGCTCTAAACTTTACAGATGGATAGCTCTAATATTGTTTGCCATTTTTGTTGCACCGTCAATGTTAGGTTCAGGGTGTTAGGGGTTGTAAACTAGCGGGAGAGCATGTAAACTTGGAATTCTGCACCAGTGGTTCCACCCACAACTCAAAGAGACCAAATGAACAGTGTCCTAGAAAGAAAAAAAAAGTTTTTTTGATTTTGGCTAAAAATTGCATAATCATAATTAAAAGACCACTGGGAACGCTTTTACAATAGATCAAAATATGATCGGAGTGGGAATGTTTGCCCAAGAAATATGTTTTCCATTTGCTTGACTCTCAGTTACAGCCAGTTCGATCCTTTGTATTTCTCCCTGGCACTCACTGGACTTGTGATCAAGAGGAACTCGCAGAGGCAACCCTCTTTCAGATGTGACAGTGAGTCAGAAACCAGCTCCTCTCCCTCTGATCGAGGAGAACAGGTGGATAAAAAGGAAAGGAAAGGTAAGGTAAAGCAAAGGATGAGAAGACTAATGTCTGTGTGTGATCCCTCAACTTGACTTCAGCTTCTGCACAGTGGTTCGATTTGATGACTTTGAGGAAAGATGTGGGGACCTGCTGAAAGACAAAAGCTCTACGACCTCTCCATTAAATTCCCTTAAATTAGCCGCTTCACATCTCCGCAGAGCCATGGTACTACACTTACAAATTAGAAACATTTATTTTATGGCTGTTTTGTATTTTTTAAATTTTAATTATGTTTGTTCTGCAGGTTCTGGCACATCGAGGTGGCCACTGGACTCTGCTGCTATGTGTTTGTCAGACTGTGTGGAACCACAGCTGTAAAATCACTGTGACCTCCCAGCTTGAAGCTCCTCCCCCTGTCACAGAGGACCAACTTCACAACATCTTCACTCCACTGCTGGTGCTAGCCACAGATCTTGTCATGGACATGCTAAACAAACTAGAGGTCAGCAACAGAATTTCTTTGCACGTCAGAAATTTCACAACAACTGAGTTTTTTTGAATGAAAAGGTTGATTCTCAGGTTTTAAGGTGTAACTTTTGTTTTTGCTTCTGCCAGCTGGGAGTCGTTATGATCTTGACTTGACGAAGGAAGAACTGGAGTCCAGTGTCCACTTCTCGGCTCCTCTGGATGACAGCACCGAAGTGGACCTGCGCTGGGTTCGCACTTTGGTCTTGCACACCCTGGAGCGCCTCCATGGCTGTGAAAAATGGGAAAGTTTGGCCCACTTTGCCTTACTTTTCAACTCATACACACAGTGAGTAACACACGGGATTAACAATGAGCCGTCATTTTCACTGTTGAAGAAAACTTGAGCTGAGCTCTTTAACTTGGATGCTATTCTTAACCACAGCGAGAAAACACCACTTCACACAAGCCCATGACGATTTAAATCTGAACTGTTTCACATATTGTTTAAGATGGAGCTCTTCAGCCAAAGAAGTGAACATGTGTTTGTTTTCTTGTGTGTTTCAGGGAGCGCTATGCCCTGATTGTATCTCCTCTACTCCTTCATGCTCAAAGAAGCTTGATTGAAAGAATCCACTCAGTGGGGGGGCCTGCAGTCCCACAACCCCACCACATAAAGACACAGAAGAGCACTGGCAAAGCGGTAGAACGCAGAACAACTTTAACAACAAATGCTAAACCTACTTCAACTTTTTGTTTCTTACCAGTAAAAATACAGCATATTTACAAGTTGCAGTATTTTTTTCTTTTACATTTTTAATCAGAGGATGATCTAAAATAAACACTGGGCAGGTGTATATTTTCCTCTCACATGATCCAAAACACATCTTTTTACATGTAATTGATACATAATATATAATTCAGCCAACTTTCTGGCGATATGATGCAGTCCAATTCCTTTAACTAAATGGATACAATCTAGATATTTATTATTCACTTGGCATTTAAAGACCTACTGTAATGAAAATTATGTTTTTAACATGTTCTTGTGGCAATTTTCTGATGATGGAGGACATATATTAAGAAAATTGAGCTTAAAAATGCATTTCTGGGTATTTTTGTTATTCAAATCAATGTGAATCAGGAGCAGACAAAATGATGCTGTTTGTAAAAGAGCTTACTTGCTATGTAGAAAATGCACTGGGCGGGTCACAAGCTCCCTGATTCGCTCCACCGTGATCCATCCACTTATAGTTGACTAGAATGATGTATGTTTATTTATGAACTTTTCAGTTTGTGATGCCATAAGTTTTACTTTCAGGTGACCAATGGGAGTTACTTTCACTGCCAGCTGCTCAGTGGATGGAGTCCTCCTGAACGGAAGCTTCCCATTCATGAAGAAACGTCACACACAGACGCCTTTCCCAGAGACGGAGCTTCACTCAAAGGTTAGAGCAGACAAAAAGCCCTTCAAACATAAAAATAGAGAGACATGTGGAAGAGCCAACATGTGATTTGATCTTCTGTGTATCTAAGCTGCAGAGAAACAGCGCTCCTTGTCTCTTGTGTGCGTTCCACTGGATGTGGAAGACACACTGAGGGGATACCAGCGAGCTTTGCAGAAAACACCGGACTGCCTTAAGGCTCTGCAGCATAGCCGTTCCTTACTGCTGCTGCTCCTAGCAAACACACAACCCAGTGAGTTTACTTCTGACTGAAGACACAAACACACAGACGCTTTTTCATGCGCTTTCAACTCTCTCCATCAGACTTGGCACAGCTCCAGTTGGCAGGTCGAGTGGCTTTTAGCCCCATGGTCAGGTCCAATCCAAACAACCATCCATGTGACCCCAGCGAGGAGGATTTCACCACTCCAAATGCCATCTTTGGCCTTCCTGTCCAACCTGACTCCATCCCAACTGTTATTGCTGCCTATTCTAATTCCATTCGTAAGAATTCCCAGTATTCATTATGCATTATCGTAGTATGATAAGTCATTTGAGAGCAGGTAATCTGTGAGCAGCTTTGAGCTGGATTCTCCGTGTCCCGTAAGCTTTCTCTACCTTAATCCTATCTGAGATAGTCTGTTCCTTTTGTTTGCCAAATTCTGCTGGTAATGTCTTCTTATATTTCGAAAACGGTATTCCTATTGCCTCTGCTGCCTCTTTTGGGAACTTCTGGTTTCAGCTTTGTTCAGTACTGTCTCTACCGTAGTTATTCATTACATCCAATAGTGCAACGAGCTGAAGGACACAGTTGAGAAAACCAAACTTTGGTCAATAAACCCCTAATAATGCACTTGGATTTATCCATCTGTTAGAATAACCTCTCCTCCTTCCTCATTTTAAATTTCACTCTGGCGTTTTCTTTTCTTCAGTGTATTTAATGAGTACTTTCTATGTCTTCAGCAGCTTTTTTGTTCTGTAAAACCTCATTCATTAGTCTGACTGTTGTTTACCGTCTGTATGTGGAGCTTCCTTCCGCCAAACAAAGTAGAGCCACAGTTCCAGCCTCTCGAACCGCGACTGTTTTAGCTGAATAGTGATTCAGCTAAATGTGACCGTCCCATTTGTTTTGTTTTTTGTAGGATGTAGATTAAAGTCTAAGGTTAGGTCATCTAAAAGATGATAAACAGGAGGCTGCGCTTGGCCTTCATTATCACGGAATAAATAAACCGTAAATTGCTAAAAGTGTTTTATTTTAGCTGTGACCGCTGTGGATGGTTAAACTTCTGAGCAGAATTTTTGTACACTCAGGTTTGTGATGACCTTTGATTGATTGATTTTTTACACTATTGCAGCAATCATTATTATTTGTCATGTAACAAAAAAAGAATTGTTATTGATTGTTATCTTTTAAAATGATTTCAATATTTCAGAAATCATAATAACACATATGTGTTACATATATAATATATATATATACATACATATCTGATGCAGTAGACCTTAATTTGCTCTAAGCTTCTAGAAGTTTAGACGTCTCACTGTTTTTCCACATTTGTCTACTTTTTAATTCTTTTTCCAGAGTGTCTCAGAGCTAGTGGCCACGAGTCCCTCAGACTTCTTGGATTGCATGAAATGGGAAATCTACATTTCTATGCTGGAAATATGCAGTAAGAAACAGACATTAAATATGTGTTTGTTAATACACTAGAAAAAATGTCCTCACAACAAGTTCAAAAGTATAGAATATAAGATGTTTTTCACTTGTTATAAGTTAAAAAAAATCAGCCATTGGAGCTTGACTTTGTCTTCATAGGATTTCTTAAAATAAGTTGCGACTTACTGCCCTATTAAGAAAAATAAATCTTAAAATTGGCTGAAAACCCCCTTTTTCTGAGTATATATTGCTCTGAAATGAAATTGGAAAGTTCTGAGTGAAATAGAGTTTAGAAAAAGATTATATTGCTCTGGTGATTGGAAATATTATGTCTTATATTAAACCAGTATTGCATAAAAAAACCTTTAAAATATACAACGTTGGTACATTTATACCTATATTAACCCAAAATGTCCTATTTTAAGAGGTAAAACAGTCTATTTCTTGACCATAAATAATCTTAAAGTCAGAATTGCTGAACTTAAGATAAATTTATCTTTAAAAAATATACATATAAATGTGTTTTTACTTTCCATCCTGCCATTGTTAAATGCATTTATGCTCTGAGTAAAATTAAACTATCCAGATTCCCTAAAACAAGCAAGTCTGTTTCACTCGCAATTCATGATTACTTAAAAATAAGATGTAAAGTAAAAAAAAAACAACTCAGAGAGATTTCTTAAGATAAGTTGCTTTCAAGATATTCAAGATTTATTATCATAAAACAAGTCGTCACACCTGAGAAATTACTAGCCGATTAGTTTGATCGTAAATCAGTAAGATATTTAAACCAGAAACTATTTTGCGTTTTGCACTGTGTAAACATTTTGCATCATTTTTAAGGTTAAAAACATCTATGTTTGTTAACAATCTCTTTTTTTCTGGTGTGTTGCTCTGTATTGCTGGTTGACACCACAGGGCAGCACAAAGCTGCTGGATTCAGGCTGTAGACTGTTCCCTTCAGAGCTCAGGTGTTCTGCAGAAATGGGATGGTGTGTCCTTCGGAGGGGACTCCATGCAAAAAACGGTGAAGCAGGCTGGCGTTTGGGGCTGTCTCCAGGCCGCTGTGATCACAGCTAAAATAGCACAGTGGGTTAAACCCATATAAATCCTAATATTGTGAGGTCTATGCCTTTCAAACTGTTGTTTGACTTTGTTTTCACTTCCCAGGTTCATCCGAACGTCTGATGTCAACCAGCGAACAAAATGTTGTCTGCTGTCTTCTCACCTTTTTAAGGTAATTCCTTTCATTAGATGCTATTGTGTTTGCATCCATTCTGATGTGTGTGGCTGCTGTTCTCTTTCAGTGTGTGCTGTACTGCTCCGTGGCGCAGCCACAGCTGGATCTCCAGTACGCCTCCCACACCATCAGGGAAGAGCTGTTCCCCGGAGTCGACCTTTTATCCGAGCCTCGTAGGCTCCACGTCAGCTCCATTGTCTCAAGCCTCCGCTTTGTTTGTCACTGGCTCTACATGACTGGCTACCACATCACAGTAAAAACTCTCTTTTCCTATTTTTGGGAGATAGATCTTAAAATTAATCAACTAAAGTTTTTGATATTTTAGCTGCTGCCCATACTGGCCCTTTACATCCACTTTGTTGGCCCGGTCTGCAGAGATGTACGGCATACAGCTGAAGGCAAAATTCTCAAAGTCAGGGTTGATTCATTTTAAAGCAAAATTCCCACTTCAGCGTGTCGTTACTTTTACATTAATAAGTAAGTTAAACTTTTCTTCTCTTCAGGTGCGTGTTCTCACTGAACTCTGTATGTTCAGTGAAGCTGTGATGGAGGTCGTCCAACTCACACAGGGAACAGGCATCTTTCTACCCTGTGGTCCTTTCATTGCTAAAACTAAACTCCAAGTATGTTCACATTGTTCTTTGGTTTTTACATGTGTTAATTTTCAAATTGAATAATCTCATAAGCCTGGACTGATGAGGAAAGAACGGACACCACTCATTAAACAGATGCAGTTTCCTGACTAAGAAACACATTTATCTCCATAAGGAAATCTCCAAAAAAAAATGTATAAAATGTCTTTTAAAATAAAAGTATTAGAGAGTGGAAAAAGGTGTATTTTTAGAATTTAAAGATTTTAAAAAGTATGGTTGATATTAGAGATTTAAATACCAAATCAAAAATTTTATTTTCAAAGTTTTTAAAAGTAAAAGTCATTGTTGGTTCAGTTTACTGAACCATATACAGAACGATTGGGAAATGTTTTTATTGATTTATTTAACATGTTAAAAATCTCTTGTTTTGCAGCCAATGAAAACATTCTACAACAATAAAACTCTTCAGGACAACAAAGAGGTATTATCTATATCAGATTTACATTTTTTATCTTTTTTTTTTAACATTATTGTATTTTTAATACTGAAAAAGAAAATGTATTGACGCAAATTCACAGCACCAAGTTATGTCTTTCTTTAAGTAAAAAAGGAAATAAAATATTTCTAATTCTTGTTTACATTAACCCCTTGATACCTATATGCAAATGTTCATCAAACTACTTCTGCTCCAAACTCACCTTTGGTGTCTACTTAAAGCAATAACATAAGTGAAATAAATTTTCTTCATATCTAGAAATAAATTCCAGCAGCAAGGTATTAAAGGTGTCAGCTGCTGCGTCCAAAAGCTTCTCTATTGGCTTGTCTATCAAACTGTTAAAAAACAGATGTGCTGTTTGTCTGTCTAGGCTGTAGAAGCCCTTGTGAACTGTGACATTGCACCTGAGATCCAAACGATGTACGGTCCAAAGGTCTGCACCAGCTTCAACCTGGCTCGTGTTCAGCTAGTCCTTGCCCTCAGCAAAACATTAGGAGAGTCCTGTGAAGAGGAAAGACCTTACAAAGAACCAAAACTGCCTAAACATTTTACCCTTTGTCATGAGGGGAGGCAGCTAATTTCAGAAAGGATTAAGGTAAGCTTCTCACTCTACTTAACCTTTGTGCTATCCTAGGCACTTTACCATTGGGAGTTGGGTCATCTAGACCCACTAGTCAGTGCTCTGAACCTTTTTTCTTCAATGATTTGTGATCTTCACTGGTGTCCATGGATTACAGGAAATCTTTCCACCTTTATCCACCTTTGTCATGGTAGGGAGAACACGTCAATGTAAAGGTGGGGTTTTTATCGATGACAAACTAGTTGGAAGCCACGCTCCTAAATATTACCATGTTTCACCTGCGGTATAGAAATTTGGGGGAATAATTACAAGAGCTCACTACATCCTCCTTTTTTACTTTAAAAACGGGCTGTCAGAATTGTACATAAAGCCGTGTATCTTGATCATACAAACAATCTATTTTATCAATCAAGTCTTTTAAAACTGCATGACCTTGTGGATTTTTACACTGCGCAACTTTTATACAGAGCCAGTTGGAAATCGTTACCATTCAATATCCAAAAACAGTTCTTAGAAAATGAAGGAGGCTACAGACTGAAGGGATGTAGGAACTTCAAGATCAAATTGATAAGAACCACAAAGAAAAGTTTCTGTGTGTCGGTGTGTGGCATTAAACTTTGGAACAGTTTAAGTAATGAGCTCAAAAATGTTCAAATATTCAAGAAAATGTATAAAGAAACTCTTATTTCAGGATATGAAGATAAGAGGATTTAAGGATCAACAGGTGTTTGAATAATTCCAAATACATGTGTCAACTTGATTGTGGTGAAATAATCAAAGCTCTTTTAATTACAACCACTGAGTGTTACATTGTAATGTGCAATAATGATTACTGAAATGTTTAAATTACAATCAATAAGCTATTGATTTTGTTTACTTGATCTGCAATGTGTAGCAATAGTTTCTGGTTTAATGTTATCATGTGTTCTAATGATAATCAATGATTATTACATACCGGTACCGTTACTGTTTACTGAAATCATGAATGAATGTTTTCTGAAGATCATCAATCATTTTTAGGCACTGGATTTTGTTACTTCAAGAGAATCCATCTGATCAGAATTGGATTTAAAACACTATAAAACTATCAAATGAATGAACTCAGTAGGGGTGGGATTATATAAGCTTGCTTCTTCCCACTCCTTTTCAAGCAATAAATCAAACTCTACTTATACTTCAGTTAATGATCACTGTATTTAATTAAGCAAATCTGATTTAAGTGACTTTTTTGTTTTATTTTCTGTCTTTTTAATCTATGCATTTCATCATTTCCGTAATGAGTTTGATAAATATGTGTAAATTCTTTATTGCTTTGACTACAATGCTTGAAATAAATCAATAAAATCAAATCAAAATCAAAATCAATGTAAGATAGCACAAGGGGTTAAGATTAGCTTCCCTAGGTACTTTGAGTTTTGACATAAAATGGAAACTTTACTTAAAAACAAATGCTGGATGTTTCTTATTCTTTAATTTTATCTGGATAGCTATTGTTGACCCATCCCATCAATTATGAGATCTAATTCGATCAACTTGCATATTTAGTATATCATTTTAGAATATACAGTACAGACCAAAAGTTTGGACACACCTTCCCATTCATTTGAATGAGGTGTGTCCAAACTTTTGGTATCTGCTGTATATTTTTGATGTATTTTTTTCTTATTAATTATGGATTTTTACTTGTAATTTTAATTTAAAAAATAGTCAAATGAAAATGAAAAATGTGGGTTTTAGTAAAAAGACTAGGGTGAGGAGCTTGGTCACCCGGAGAGAGCTCGGAGTACTGCTCCTCCACATCAGGAGAAGCCAGTTGAGGTGGCTCGGCCGTCTGGTCCGGATCCCTCCTGTACGCCTCCTGGGGAGGTCTTCCGAGCATTTCGCGCTGGTCAGAGGCCCTGGGGAAGACCCAGGACACGCTGGAGTGACTGTCTCTCAGCTGTCTCGGGCACCCCCCGGAGGAGCTGGAAGAAGTGACTAAAAGAGTGCAGAAGATGGATGGATGGATAGATAGATTGATGGACGGACGGACGGTCGACAGATAAAAAGACTGCTGTCTTTGTTGTCCTGGAAATACTGCAAAATTGCAGTAGAAATGAGAGGAATGACATTTCTGCTCAGAGCTGATGATATTTTGGCCAAGAAAAAATGCTGAAAGAAAAAGTGGGGGTAATATATATATATATATATATAAGCAGAAATATAAATGTTAACAAATGTGGAACATGTTTTTAAATTGCATGCATAATTATTATAATTATTATATTTTTCTGGGAAATTCAATTATTGTGCTTTTTCAAGTGTTTTAAAGCATGTTGAAGTCTTCCACACCGATCATTTATGCAAAAAAATCAAGTTAATATTTGTTAGTTGAGTAGATTTCTCACATTTAATGGTGAGAATTCTTTTCTCCTTTCTCCTGTAGGTTGTGTTGCTTGAAGCAGCCTCCTCTCTGCTGGCCACCACCACAGAACAGCTGACATCGCTGCCCTGCAGTGAGGAGGAGAAGCTGGAGCTCACTCTGGTGTCCAACCTCCTTAAAACCAACCTTCACCTACAGCAGGGATGTCCTGAACTCAGGTAGATGTTTGTCGTCTGCTGGTCTACATTATTCTGTTTGTGTAACCAAAATTATATTTTATGGTTTCTCTTTAGTTTTGATGTTGCAGTTTCATCTTTGGTCCTTCTGCAAACATCCCCTGTGACTCTGAGAGGATCCAACTCTGAGGTTTTACAAGTTACTTTTACTGCATGGGTTTGATGAGATTGAAGCTCGAAACTACAACAGACTGAGAGCTCTCATTTTTAACAAATGCATTCTTCACACTTTTTTGTGTTTTACCTAAAGGACCCAGGAGGCTGCCCTGTGACGGACAGTCGACCCACAGACTGTCCTGGAGCTGCCGAGGCAGCCAACAAAATCGGTCCGTCTTTGTGGCTGCGCTGCCGCCTGGCTGTGGTACAAAGCCTGGTTGCCAGTATCCAGGCAGATGCATCTATTCTCCCAGGTTTGATTCTGTGTGTTTTGGTTAATGTTCCCTCTGTCTCAAGGGTCGTGAACGTTTAATCTTCTCCGATTCCTCACATCAGAAATAACTTTTTAGCCTTTTTCCTACCCAGACATCCAAACATTTAAAACTTATATTTTCAGTACTCTTTGCAGCACCTTAAACACCCACTCTGATGAAAATGGCATTTGATATGTTCTTGTGGCATATTTCTCATAATAGAGGACAAATATAAAGAAAAGTAAGCTCAAAATTGCATTTCTGATTATTTCTTTATTCAAATTGTTTTTATACTGTTTGAAAAAAATTGTATTTGCTACATAGAAAATCTCTCAGCAATGTGAAGGGGAAGGGGGGGCCGAGTTGCTCTGTACCAATAGTCCGCCCACAACTCAGTTTTTTAGATTTTTGCATAATCATAAATGAAAGACCACTGGGAACGCTTTTACAATAGATCAAAAGATGATCAAAATGGGACTTCGACTTTTTTAAACTTCGAATCTGTGGTCTGTAAACTTTCTTTAAGTCAGTGTCAGAGTCCTGAATTCTGTCTTTAAGGAAAGAACATCAATGAAGAGATGGCGCGGCTGCTGCAGGAGGGTATTGAGGAGTGCGTTCAATGGGGAGACCGTGACACTCAGGCTTTGCTGCTGGTGGAATCTGCAGAACTGAAAGCACGGAGAGGAAAGACAGCAGAGAGTGTAGCGGCGCTGCAGGTACTCCAGCCAAAGAAAAGCTGCAATCTACTGTGGGTAAAACAAATGTTCTATATCCCTGTCTTGGATTTATTTGCCACTTTTGGAACCAATTTTGGGAAGTGTTTGTAAAAAGAACTTTGAGAGAAACACCCAAAATTTGCTTTTTCCCTTATATGGAAACACGTGAAACAAATCATTTGCTCTGTATGTCATCAGCACAGTAGAGTAAAATGTTCTGTTCTGTTTCCTGTGTGAGCAGGAAGCAGTGAGCCTGCTGTCAGAGCGCGTGTCCGTGCCTCCAGGCTCCATGCTGACTTTGGCTCGAGCTACTTTGCTGCTCAGTGACATTAGAGAACTTCAGAGCTCCACACTCCTTCAGGTCACGAGGAAGCTGTTGGACATGCAGGTCTACCATCAGACTAAAGAAAACTCACACGATTTCTGCATTTATAAAGGTTTTATACAGAAGATAAAACCCTAATATTTTTGGATTTTTCCACATCTCTTTTAGATGCGTCTGTTTGGTCAGAGTGTGACACTTGTGGATGACAAAATGGGTGACTGCACTCCTGGCTCTGACAACATTTACCTCCCTTACATTGACATACTGAAGGAGATCACTTTGAGGATTGGTAAACCACCACTACACAAACGTCTGAAAGTCAAGAGCTCATGACAACCTCAATGAGAAAAACAAAAATGACTTAGTGTTTGTAAAAATGTAGAATAAACAGGCCAGCTTTAGTTAAGCAAAAAGTTTCAATGCATAGATATTCATTTCAAAAGTCACTAATGTCAGATTTAAAAAGTACATTTTTATGTCAATGAATAGCCTTAATAAAAACATGAATTAATAATCAGATCTACATGAAATGAAATTTTGCAAAAGAAAACAGAAAGTAAATCAGACGATTAAGGATAAAACTAAAAAAATGAACAGAGCCAGATTTATTATTAGTACCTCCTGGTTCTCTGCTCCTTTTGACTGTCTACAAAATGATCCCATTTGGGTTTTTTGGGTGTTATTTTTTAAACCCACCTTAGCACAGCTAAAACGGAATCTTAAGAAAGTAAAAAGGCCCCTGTTTCAAGAAAATTTGTCTTATATTCTGTCTTGCAAGAACAATAATCCTATCAAAAAAGTTTTTCCAATAGCAAAAGTTTAAGAAAACGTGTCTTAGTGACTAGGATTTTATTCTTAAAATAAGAATTCTTGGTAAGACAATGTTTCTTACTCTGTTGGCAGATTTCTTATTCTGTATTTAAAGAAAAAAAAGATTATAATTATTTATAAGGGGCCTGTTTTTCCAAATTAATTTTAAAAATGGTTAAAGCATAGTTTCCTGTCTTTTTTAAAATGTATCTTCAGCTTTGTTAGAAAATTAGCTGTATTTTTTAGATTTTCCAATCTTGCTCTACAACTGTCTTTGCAGATTCCATGGAGAATTCTAGCAACAGGCAACAGCCAAACTCTCCACTTCCAATGAACCAACAGACTACCGTAACTGAGATTGAAGAGCTGCCCGCCGAGAAACGCTGACACCTCCTGTCGTGTGTCAAATTCCCCACCTAACCTGATGCTGAAGGGCTTTTAGTTCCATGGGGATTTATTCTTGGAAAGCTTTATGTGAACAACACACTGAATGATCAGTTCTGGAGATTATAGCTTTCTGCTAAAGGGCTGTTTTGATTTGCAAGGAGAATTTCAAAAAATGTAAATAAAGCTACAGATGGTTTTCCAACAAATAGTTCAACTGTTTTCATGTGAACTGTTCATGTTACTTATGTTTGATTCTGTTTTTTATCTGTTTTAGTGCCTAACCTCCCAAACAAGACAAAAGACTTTAATGGAAACAAGCTAAAATTCAAATCAGGCATAAACTCTATCTGTGCAGTGGATAAAACGAAATCCATGCCTCAGGTTCAAATCAATTTAAAGCTGCTTCATTGTGCAAATGCAGCACAGTGACAGTGGTTAGCACTATCGTCTCACAGCAAAAGGGTGCTGGTTTAGATCCCAGCTATATCTGGTGCTCCAGCTTCCTTCCACAGTCCAAAAACATTCCCTGTAAGGTTGGGAAAGACTCCAGCGATCCCAGGGACCTCAATCAGAAGGAAGCAGCTGCAGGTTATTTTTTTATTTTTCAGAGAAAATACCCCAAAAAAACGAAGCCATAGAGCTTTGACAAAATTATATTAAAAAAAAAAAGCAAAGCAATTAAATAGAAAATTACTTATTCAGGAAGGTATTGTTAGTAAGATGCAAAACTGCATAACAGTTCAGTTTGTTTCTACATCACATCTCAGCCTTGTTAGACAATGTTAGTTCGGTTTGCAGTTTACGACTACAGTCATAAAAAACAAACAAACAAAAACATATTTCAATATTTTTCCAATTTAATTCATTAATCAATTAACCGATCAGTTGCTTTATGGTCTGGGGAGTTGGGTTGACTTCTACTAAATGTGTCAAAATTCGTAGGCTATATGTAAACAACAAATAAACTTTACCTTTAATCTGAAAATTGACTGTACCTGTAGGCTTTGTATTCCTGTGTATGAGTTTTAAAGTTGGTACAGCCAAACTACATTACACCTGAGCCGGGAGGGTGTCCGTGTCCCTGGGGGTGGGTTCTGGTCCTTGCCCCTAGGCGCTGGGCCCCGCCAAACTTCCAACAGTGGCCGAGCCTGGTCGGGCCATGTTTTTACAATACCCCTTGTGGGCCCCCCTTTTTCCCCGGGGTGCTCCCCTCCGGGGTGGGGGTGGCTGGCCCCTGCCTTGCTCCTCCCTGGGCCCACCGGGTGGCTGCCTGGAGTGCGGAGTGGGTCTCCCTTGGGGGGTCCTGCCTCGTACCTGGGGTTGGGGCAGGGGGATGCCTGGAACTCCTGGGTGGTGATGGGGTGCTTGTCTGGGGCAGTGGGTGCCCTTCTCGGGTGGGGCCCTGCGTTGGGCTTTTCCGGCGAGGCGGGGGGGGGGCTGCTCTCCTGGTTGGGCTGGGGCGCCGCTCTCTTTCCCCTGTGCTTCCCTGCTCTCTGGCTCTGGGGGCCTCGCGGCGGTCCTGGCCTGGGTGGCGGATTTGGTCGCCCGGGGGGCGGTTGTCCCCTGCCTGCTGCCGTGTGGCGTTGGGGGGTTCCGGCTGCCGCTGCGGCGGGGGTCTGGGTGTAGGGGTGGCTGGGCGCTCGTCCTCCTTCTTTTCACATTCCACCATCCATTTTAGAAGAACATAAACACTCACATGAGCACAGGTGTTAGCTCAACTTTGCACTAATAGTTTGCATGACTGAATGAATGAAAGATTTCACACTAGTTGGTTTAAAGGCATAGGTATGCGTGTGTGAACACTATCTGTTTTGTCTACATGTTGACGTGGACATTTTTGCAGCTGGCAGGTATGTTGGTGACATTTCGGTGTCTGTGTGTGTGTGGACAGGCCCCGCCCTTTTTGTACTACATTTGAACCTTACCGTAATGATAAACAACCGGTAAACCTGTCTGCTCTATGCTGCTTCATGGTCTTACCCCCCCTCTCACTATCACCCCCCTCCCCTCTCTAACATCCCTCTCTTCTTCCCTTCTTTCCTTTTCCGTCCGGTCCAACACCAAAGATTTTCAAACATGATTGAAATTAATAAAGTTTGGCCTAAATTACAGAAGAGGTTTATTCAGACATACCTCTGGTTTGTCTGAAGATTAATAACCCCTCTTGTTAAAGTAAAATATGTCCAACACAAGAGGCCCTCAGCTCTCATCTGTCTGCCCAGCTGTTGGACAGGACAAGTTGAAAAAAAAAAAAAGAAATTTGCCTCAGAGTTCTGCCCGCCCCCCCTTTGCCTCCCAGTTGCTGAGAGCTCTCTGTTTACACCCTCCTGAATAGTTTACAGCCCCTCACAACCCCAACCTAAGATTACCAGTGCAAAAAAAAGGCAAGCAGTGCTAGTTTTTCAGCAGCACAGTTTTGAACCAGATGCCAGCTACATACAAGTGGATGCTTCAGAATTTGGCGGAGCAGGAAAGTGTTGGCCCGCCCATCTACGTCACAAATGAGCTCTTTTTCAAACATTTTTTTTTGCCTGCTCCTAATTTTAAAAAATGTTGAATGAAGAATTCTTTAGCAATTTCATTTGTGTGTGTATGTCCTCCATAATCCAAAAAAATGCCACAAGAGCATGTTAAAAACACACACACACAAAAACACACAAACACTCCATCAGAGTGGGGCTTAATACTCTACATTCAAACGAGCATCACCTTGGCAACACTCAGTAAAATATCATGGCGAGCCCAAACAAAATCCACATCCACCATATTTTATAAGACATAAATCGTATTGAAACGTTTTACTTTATATCAGCAGTCTTGTCTTGCTGAACACTCAGGAAACCATCCGCGTGCTCGGGCATGATGTGCGGAGGTTTGAACGGTTGTCCCACCACAACACCGGAAGTCGCTTTTTGTCATTTTACACTGAAGCCGGAAGTTGTGGGTTTTCCGCAGATAGCTGACTTCACCACAAACTAACTGGCTGAGTAACGGGAACCCTAAGCGAGTCGACTACAGGAGCCGTCCGCCGCGGTGTGCCAGTGGCTCCAGCTTTTCCCTCCGCGGCGGTGACGGACACGGTATCGGCCGCTGGGCTCTGTGGAAGGGTTTAAGGGGGCGGTTGGCTCTCTTCATGGGGCTCCGGCTCAGAAATGATCGCTTCACTTTCCAGAGGAAGTGCGCTGGATGAGGTGCTGCACGGGAGCTCCAGTGAGGTAACTTGACCTAAACTCCACCAAACTTTTCAAACCATATTTAGAGATAAATGCGCATTTTCAGTGTTAATTAAGACACATATTGTGATGATACGTACGCATGCTGCTACAGCATCAAAAATGAGTCCGCTAAAAAAGTAACCTAATGTTAGTTCGACTTTGTGCAGTCTTATGCTTCAGAACTGTTTTCCATTGCATTCCAGTGCGTTAAAAAGCAGCGTGAAAGGGCAAGTCCTCTGTTGTTTGGAAAACGTGCTTCTTCTCAGACAGGTATCCTGGACGACGAGCTGTCACGTGACAAAATGGTAACGGTGTCGTAAACCAGGAGACGGCAGGGAATGTTAGTCAGTGTCCAGAAAAAGAGGGCCAAAAGGGGGCTAGTGAGCTGTGCTCAACGCAGAACAAGCACCCTGAAACAAAGAACGCCCCCCTCACTGCTCCTGCTCCCCACACCAGAAACAAAGGCTCTGTTTGTCCGAGCATCATCAGGCTCCAGATGGGCCTAAGCCTCATTTGCAGCCCCCCCCACCCCCCCAAAATAAAATGTTCATGTGGCTCCTGATTTTACTCACAGCACCTCTAGTCTATAATCCTTTCACCCGGCAAGTGGTCCCTAAACTTCTCATGACCTCTTACTGAGCTCAGTGTTTGTCTGACCGCTCTACCTTGCAGCAACAACTGGTGGCCTATGTGTCCTGGGTGAACGCTCAGCTGAGGAAGAGACCGGGCCTGAAACCCATCAAGGATCTGAGGCGGGATCTGCAGAATGGAGAGGTTCTGGTCCAGCTTATAGAGATAGTTGGTAAATAAATTGATGCAGCGCTAAAACACCAAAATCCTACATTATTCTCAATACATCAAATATTCCTCCCATATTGGGGTTTTAAAGCTATAAAATGAAACTGTTTTGTTTTTTTAAGTGCAAAGTATCCATGATCTGCATGTTTGCATCCACTCTAAAATTACATTTCACCAGAACCCAACATAACAAGAAAAGAAATTGCTTCTTGTTGCTGAATTTTAGCAGCAAAGCCCATACAGAAAATCCTGTTACTGACTAGTGTTGGTCTCTCACAGCTGTTCCGGTCCAGCTGCCCAGCAAATCTCACGTTTGTCTCCTTTTCCTTTCTTTTTGTATTTTGATCAGCTGGTGTGGTGCTGGATGGCGTCTTTGTTCCGCCCCAAAGCAGAGAGGAAAGCAGGAAGAATGTTGAGGAAGTCCTGCATTTCATTTCCTCCAGACACATACACATGCCTCACATATCTGCTAAAGGTACATTTTTGTCCCATGTGTTGAAGATGTGTTGTGCAAAAGATTGAACAGAGCCTAAAGCTGTGGGAACACAACGGCCCAGCACAGATTGTGTCTCTTTACTGGCTGTGACTGAAGTTCTCTGTTGATGAGGTGGGAATGAATGGATCATCTTTTTTCCAAAGCGAGGCTAAGTGGAGGATGGTAAATATATAGAACCTCTGTTCTCAAAGTTCCTGGTACACAGAAACTGATAAAGTTCTCTCTGTGTTAGGTTGGGGTTGAGAGGGGCTGTAAGCTAGTAGGAGAGAGTGTAAACGTAGAGCTCCTAGCATCGGGGATGGGGGGGGGGGTGCAGGTTCTGCACCAACAGGCCCGCCCACAACTCAGAGGCAAATTTCTACTGCACTGAACTACAGCAGCTCTGCAAAAAACTATGCCCTAGAAAGCAACAGATTTTTTTTTAATTTTGGCTAAAACTTACTAAATAATAATTAAAAATCCACTGGGAACGCTTTTAAAATGTATCAAAAGATGATCGGGGTGGGACTTTGAATTCTTCCATGTAATGGGTGTGCACTCACAGCATTCAAGTTTCAAGAGACATGTTAGGACTTGCATATTGCAGCACCATTAAAAATGTCAATGAAAGTACACTCACTTCCAGCTATGTTCTCCTCCCTCATCTGGGATAATTACTGTGCTAGTCATATTACTTTGGGTCGCCATGGTTTTTATTTGGGTATCCTAGCATTAGGAATTAATGTAATTGTGCTTAACCATTTGTCTTCATGTACCAGAAGCAGCCTCATCAGAATGGACAGTAACTTTATTTATGACTTTATTTTTGTGATTTGTGATCTCTACATTTGTTTGTTTTTTTACCCCCTAAGACAACAATGTCTGATCTGACAAACAAGGTCTAATTACTGACCTTGTGTTATTGTCATATACATGTAATAATACAGAAGTTTTAAAGTCTTATGGTTGAATCTGAATCTCTGCTGTTTTGTTTCAAGTCCCACTCTGATCATCTTTTGATCTGTTTTCAAAGTGTTGCTAGTGGTCTTTTCAATCTGATTATGCCGTTTTTAGCCTAAATCAAAAACCTGTCATTTTCTATGACATAATTTCTGCAGAGCTGCAAGATTCAATAGGAATTCACCTCTGAGAAGAGGGCGGGACTGCTGGCACACAGCGACCCCGCCCCGTTCCCCTCCCCGTTGCTGAGAGCTCGAAAAAATTTCTGTCACGAGTATGTTTTTTTTTTTACGATTTGAATAAAGAAATAATTAAAACTTCAGTTTTAAGCTTAGTTTTATTTTTGATATGCCCCCTATCATGAGAAAATACCATAACAACATGTTAAAAAACAGGAAATCAATTTTATCTGATTTGGTCTCTAAAGTATGTTCATTTTAGTTTGTGATAGGAGAATACCTATTTTGAACAATAGACGTAGGACCTGGGACTCGACTTGGACTTGTGACTTTACCTGGATTTGCAAAAAATGACCTGTAAGGATTTCTGCTAGGAGAGAAAAAGAAAATATGCTAAAATGAACCCTATCAACATTCATCCCGGCTGCTTTTAGCCTCAAAGTTAGCAAAATGGCTTCAGTGCCACTTCACATTGTGACACTAAAATTTCAGAATATTTCCGTTGAAAACAGCCTGAAGTAATTTCCTATTTCTTGCAAATGCTTAGTCAAAATCATTAAGGCAGAGTAAAAAAACTGGAGTTTGCTCTGCCAGCTCTGATTGCTGGCTAGGCTAGGATAGAAAATATGAAGAGCAGTGTTGGGCTGTGATAAATAAGGTTAAGGTTGGGCTATATTTTTTAGCCGCTAGTGCTAAAACAGCTTGCAATGGTTAGTTATCCATTGGCCAAGTTGCTTTTAGAGTTGGCCAACCAGCTTCCTGTTTTACCGTAATACTTTTGTGTTGACAGTAGAAGCCGTTGTTTTCCTACAAATGGAAGTTGGCTCTGTCTTTCATGTATTTATGTAATGTTGTGTTCTTCTGTTCTGATTTTCCCAGATGTCCTTGAAGGGAACCTGAAGTCTGTAATGAGGATCGTTCTGGCACTAGCTGCCCACTTTAAACCCTCTGCCAATCAAAGGACCGCTTCAGGAAGTGGGAGGAGCTTAACACAAGCCGGCTCTGGCCACAACCCTCACTCCGCCGTCGCATTGGCTCAAGGTGCCGCCGCTGCACTGGTTTCAGCCCGGCTTGACGCATCACTTCCTGTACGGACCACACGAATTCATGGGTATGCAAACAATTTACTTTAAAATCTGTTCATTCACCTTTCTTTTAGATCCCACACTTTGGAGTGATTGAGTTTCACAGCCACAGTACAATTAAATCAATGCGCAGGTGATTGAACAATAACATAAAAACAGTTATAAAATACAATAGGTGATTGCTAAACTAAACTAAACAGGCTAAGCTAAACTGGTCATCCCTGCCATTAGACCCTCCTTCTCCTAAAGCAGGGGTCGGCAACCCATCATTTCGGAGCCACATGTGGCTCTTTCATCCATCTGTTGTGGCTCCCTGTGACTTTGGAAAATAATGAGTATTTTATAATAATTAAATTTTATTTTAGTTTGTTCATTTTTCACTGCATTTCAAAGGCGCGGCTGGCTCCGTACGAAGCGTGTGCCACGTAAAAAAACAGCTTCGTAATGATCTCGTATTTATCGGGCGAGACCTGCAGAGCTGATAGCAGGGAGAGGCACGCGGGGCGGCTTCAATAAACACTCCGGTCTTCTGCCGGGAACTTGACGTACCACGGGGCAGAGACTGATGACAGACTGAGAGTTCGCGCCAGTGTTGCCAGATAGAGTCACAGTTTTCCAGCCCAAAAGTCATCTGAAAACCGCCAGACCCAGCCAAAAACCGCCCAACACAAGTTTTGATTATGTTTTTTTCCCGTACTGGACTGATAAAATGAAAACATTTTCTAAATAAAAGATAGTTCAGAATAATAATAACATGTGTACAATATTGAATATTTCTTCAGCGGGCCGCCTTCTTCCATTCATTTTCTTAACCCGCTCTATCCCCGCTATAACCTGCGTCCGGCTCTTTCATCCTTGTGCGGCGCTGGAGCGACCCGACTACCGTATTTTGCGCTCTCTGTGTAGGACACGCTGAGGAGCGCGGGGAAACCAACTCTCAGCTGCAGAGGATGTGAACAGGTGAACAGGTAGAGAGGAAAAGCAGGTGGAGAGGCGGAGGAGGGGCTTTGGCTTCAACTCTGTCAGAGAGATGGAAACACGGGCGTCAGATTGAGACGCAGCTTTCACTAAAGGGAGTTGAAGCAGAGACTTTCTCTGGGATGATTTTATGAACTCAAACATGGAAACATGATTACCAAGTAGAACTCTTCAAAATAATAAACCTGATCTCTCCACATTCTCAGTGTCTACCATGCATTGACAAACACATCGCTCCATGCAGCGATCAGACCAGAACCAGTAGCTCCTCCCACACGCGGCCGCGGTATCATCCTTTAAGAACATAATGTGCATTTGCAGCGACGTATGCTTCAGACGATGTCCGATTGGCCAATCTACATGTCAATCAAGTCCCTTACTTCTCAGTGAGGATTTTGATTGGCTGGTGGGTTTTAAAGAGGTACTTTTTTTTTTTTAATCTTTTCTGGCCCGCGATCTACACTCATGTCATTGAAAGTCGACCGGTCGATAATGAGCACCTTGGAATGATATATACATGCATAATATATATAATGATGTCAAAACGGGTTGTGGCTCCGAGTGCTTTCTTTTTTATTAGGGGCGGTCCCAAATGGCTCTTTGAGTAAAAAAGGTTGCCGACCCCTGTCCTAAAGAGTTGATTCTGGGGGAAAAAAGAAGAAACCTCATGGATGTCCACACAAAGGAGGGATCCTCTCCTAGGATGAACAGGCGATGTGCCAGGACTCTTCGAGAATAATTAACTTCTCAAACTCTACAACTATATGTTTGAATAATGTAGCAGATAGGCTTTATACAGATGGAGTTGGGGGACGGCTGGGGGCATGAAACGAGCCAGAGGCGAGGCAAGGTCCCCCAACAAGGACAGGAGCACAGACAAGCCAATTGGAATCTGGAATCAGTCCCCCAGGGGGGACAACACCTGAATCACACTGCACCGAAAAGAGGCATGGAGAACTAAATGATAACTTAATGACCAAGAATAGAGGAGAGGAGAAGTAAATGAGAATAGAGGACAGAACCCCAGTGGAACATACTTTCCCCAGCTAAACGACAAAGAAAGAATTATATGTTTAAACTATTCATTTTACATTTAGTCAGTCGGGTAATGTAATGTAAATGAAATGTGGGTTAACTGGTTAAATAAAAGCTTGGTTATCCAGCTGACCCCACTGACAGATCATCAGCTTCTGCTCTGCACAGGTCCAAACAGGCCAAAGTTTGCTTTTGATATTTTTAAGAAGCTTCCAGTCTCTGAAAAACCTAGTTTTCAAACATTTTGCAAAAATGTGAAAATCTAAGTAGAAAACAAAAGGGTTATTTGTTCTGTTTTTAAAAGATGAAAAATATTCAATGAAACAAAGTCGTTGATTTGTAGAATTTGATTATGATTTGCAGATAATTCAATAAAAGCAGCATTACAGTTTTTTTTTCCATAGAATATTATTGTAACACTAGGAACTCAACCCAGTCTCGGATCGTCTTTCAGATTATCTTTCATATTTTTCTTTTACATAAATCCTGATTTTTAACTGTATTCTTTTACGCTCACGT
This sequence comes from Oryzias sinensis, assembly GCA_037389245.1. NCBI lineage: Eukaryota > Metazoa > Chordata > Actinopteri > Beloniformes > Adrianichthyidae > Oryzias > Oryzias sinensis. Next base: position 18,750,527 of record CM074497.1, on the reverse strand, counting down.
TTCTTAACAGATACCTGTCTAATTTAACCTTGCTGTAAGAAACGTTTTACAATTTTAAACAAATCAGAAACAACTTTATGTATTTGAATCTTCATTCTTTGAAAAAAACATAAACTTTGTGATGTAGATTTTCCCTTTATCGTCAAAGTGGAGGCTAACAGCCGGACGCTAACTTTAGCATGTCTGACTTTTAAGGACTAAAACAAAATGAAATGGTACAGCTGTCATTAAACTGGTATTTTCTAAACATAATTATAAACTTAAATTTACTGTATCTGTAACTTCATTATCCGCGTGTGTGAAACATTTGACAATCAGTCGCCACATATTAAGGCAGAGCAGCTTCTGGTACATGGTTACTACTGTCTTAATAAACCCATATGCTGAGGAAGACTCCTGGTTTTGTCTGTAAATAGCAGCTTTATTTTTCTTTGAAGTTAAAGGCTCTTCTTCGCTTTGCTCCCTTGCTCTTTTCTCCCCCAAAAAATGTACCAATGTACAGTATAATATGTGATTTGTGGTCCAGAACCAGTTTAGCTTTATTCAACACAGAAATACTTCTGGATAGTTTAGTTTGTAAGTACCTAATATGTGCTTTCCAGGTTAGTTTCTCATCAATTATGACCCCAAGAAATTTATTTTCATAAATTCTTTCAAATTTCATCCCATTTATGTGCATGTTGATGTTAATATTTTTTACCATTATGGTGACCAAATAACATCATTTTTGTTTTACTTAAATCTAGTAAAAGTTTATTTACATCAAACCACAGCTTCAGTTTTTCCATCTCCTTCTTAACAATTTCTATGAGTTGCTGCAGATCATCCCCATCACAAAATACATTTGTGTCGTCAGCAAATAAAACTAACCGTAATTTATTGGAAACCTTAAATAAATCATTTATATATAAAATAAATATTGGTCCCAGAACCGACCCCTGAGGGACACCACGAACAATGTCCAAACATTGAGAACAAGCACTACAAGCACTACACTAACCCCCTAATGCCAAATCGTTTATTAATTCATATACAGTGGTTAATTGTGTCGAAAGCTTTTTTTTAAATCAATTAATACCCCGATTACATGTTTTTTTATCACCAATTGCATTTGTTATATTTTCTATTACATTCATCAGGGCCAGTGATGTTGATCTATTTGACCTGAACCCATACTGTCCTTCGTTCACTTTCTTTAGTATCAGAAAATAAACAAAGTTAGCAAATGTATTTTTTTTTTCCTGTCTGCAGCCCAGTAGCAAGTTGCCCCACAGATCGGTACCGGTCTGCGGCCCAGGGGTTAGGGACTGCTGTAGTGGAAACTTTAAATCATTACCTCCTGGCACATTTTTTTTTGTCAACAACTGTTATCCCTGTTCCCAAAATATCTTCACTTTTTCTCTGAACCGCCTTTCAGTGGCCTTGGGTCAGCTAAGGACCCCAGTGTGTGTGTCCGAGCCCTGGTTGAACAGTATGAGCGAGGAGCCTCCGATGAGCAGGACCCCCTTCAGTCCAGCAGGTAATTTCCCTGCAGAGTCTCACCCCGCACTCTGCTAAAGCTCCTTGTTAGCAGAACGATTGTGGTTTGTGGAGAAAGATGCGAGAACCCCTGTCATCAACTATCCAGCAAGTTCACAGTTAAATAATTACTGATCCCTGACCGCTTTGAGATGTTTAAGTCCTGATTTGCATTTAAAATTTTAGTCTTTGGGTCTGTTGGTCACAGCAGTGAAAAGAACTGCATTTTACACATCAAATATGCCCCCCTAAAGGTATAAATAAAGCTTTGAGAAGGAATATTGGTTTAGCAGGAACTGATCATTTATCTCATTGCAGCATGGAAACCTTGAAGGCATTTTAAAGCTACACCGCACAACTGAAGAGGGTACTAATAAACAAATCAACAAAAAAATCTATTGTCTCTGTCAGGGATAGACCATCTGTTTGTGTCCTGTTTCTGTCCAAAGATGGCTAGATCAAACAACGTTTTGACACAGATTAGAAAAGAAGTGGCTAAAAATGAATGGCTTTGCTGCCTGCCTCTCCTTGATGCACCACCATCAAAAATAAAGAAAACCCAAAAATATTATATAAGAGCAAAAAAAAGTAAAATATTTGTTGTACTGTACATATGTACCTGGGCCACATCTGGGTGATACCAATTTCCTCCAGCAGGGGTCCATAAATTTGTGGGCAGGAAGTAGATGAGTGCCCTGCCTGTAGTTTAGTGATGGATCCAGTAATAAAAATAGATTCAGCAAAAGAAAGGAGAAAAAAATTATTTATTTAGTTTAAATCCCAAATATTTGAACAATCTGAGCTTTAACCTTCCCTTAAATGCCCGTCGTCAGCTTAACTAATGCCTCCTCACCATCTCCCACTGTCTGCTCTGCTATGTTTGTGTGAAATGTGCTTTAAAACTATTTTTTGCTCACTTATCAAACAGCAAAAAACATTCAGTGCCTTTTATTTCTTTTTAGTGGGTTTGTACCCCAGTGCCTGACTGAGCACATGACTTTACTCCAAGCGTTCTCCTGTTTTATAGGAGAGCTGTGAAAAAGGAAAGAAGTGGAAATGCCCCCCTTTTTTTTAATCACGTGTTGCTGTTTTTAGCTTTATCCTGACGACACGTGTCCATTGGTACGCGCCGTACCATTTGGTGAGTGGGTTGATTCTCATCAGGACATATCGCAGGAGAAAACTTTGATTTGTTGTAATGCCTGTGCTGGATATGTAAGCTGCAGTGACAGACAGAGAGGAAGCCCCTGTCTGCGTCCTTGGTTGGCATAGTAACCGTTTGACAGCTTAAGGGTGAGGGGTGGAGTTTGTCAGCAGACGGAGAAACGATCATGGGTTTGTTGAGCTGCTGATGCTGCAGATGCATAGCAGGACGGAGGATCGCTGAATGCTCTGTTCAGACCAAACCATCTGAAGAACAAAATGGGGGGGGCTCAGGTTAAATGGTAAGATGAACCCCTAGAGGTGTTTTATTTATTCATTTATTTTTTGTGCAAATGTATGTTTTGATGGAACAATCGGTCCGTAGCAACTGTTTGGAGTCTACAGTGCTTATTCAGAATTTCATTTTGCTGATGGTTAGTCCCAGGAATCATTATAGACTTCTGGATACTTAAGTCAGAACTGTGCATGCATGTTTTAAAGAAAGCCCAAAAGAAAAAAGACAAAATACAAACAGAATTACGGTAGTAATAAAAAAAAAAAAGGAAATCAAGCTTTTATTTGAGGAAGGATAACCGACACAAAGGCAGAACCAAAGTATAAAAGCACATGTTCTGTTCCAGATTAGGCCTATCAATAACTGTTTGTTGTTGTTTGTTATCAGCTGTTCTTAGTTGTGGTAGTTTTCACCCACAGTTTTTCATGATGTTTCTTCATTTTATTACAGTTTAAATCAGTTGTTTTACTAGTTTTCCACAATCTTTTCTGTTGGTTTCAGTAGAGATCTGGACTTTAAACATCCATCAAACATGGATTCTTTTTACGTCTTTTACTATTTTATTGTAAATTTTTCTACTGTCCTTTAAGTCCTTGTCTTGTTGCGTTATCCACTTTAGAACAATAATTATTTTAATCTGCAAATACATTCATCTTTGAGTGATTTAAAGACTTTAGGTACTGTGGTAGTCAATCAAGCCCAATTTATGATCCTCCCACCTCTGTGCTCCATAGCTGTTATTAAATATCTGCGCAAAAAAAATAATTTAGTTCATCTGTTGCGTTCCTATACTCTAGTCTACAAGTAATGTAAAAAAAATATTTGTTTAATAACTTACTTTATATTATAACCAGCGATCTCGGGTTAGTTCTCATCTGTACAGAAACATTGCTCTAGGATCATTGCCGTTTCTTTTCTTTGTTTTTTTTTTTAAGCCAAAAAAATCCATTTTGGCATCTTTCAGACAAATGGTAGTTTTCTGTTCTACCAAGTTGTTCTAAACTGGTATCCGCCACATTCTTACTGAGGACTGATAACTGCAGATTTTTGCTTTTATTTCTTGGCTCTCCTTTCTTTTTTCTTATCTATTTTCAAAGCGTTCCCAGTGGACTTTTAATAATAATTATGCCACTTATTCTGTCCCCTAATAGCAGTCATGTTTTTTTTTTCACACTCAGTATTGATCAAATGTTCTTTCAAAATAAAGGGGCTAATTGTGTACAAAATCTTTTTAGTGTTTTGGGACAGTTAAGTGTAGAGTTCAGATCAGGAGATGAAAGGGACAGAAGTGTTGATGTTTTGGTTCAGAACATCAATAAAGTTGCCCCCCCTGCTGTTGAGTACACTCTGCAGACGTGTCCTTGCCTTCAGGCCCCGCAGTCGTACTCTCACGTGCAGCCCTCACCCAATAAAGGTCAAAGTGTTGGACCAAAGTTCCAGAAAATCTGGGTGTTTAACTGAGTTTTCTCTGTGTTTCTGGAGCCTCAGCTCTCCTAGTCCTCTGACCTCACTGAAGCCGTGCAGCACGTCCAGCAGCCAGCAGCCTGAGTGCAGCGGCGGTACGTTCAAGAGGAAACGCCTTATTGCCATCTTTGGGCTCGTGGTGACGCTTTCCTTTGTGTCTCTGTGTGCAGCCGAGTCGTCACTGGCTGTGCCGGAGTCAGAGTGGGAGAAATCGCTGAGTGAATCGCTGGAGAAGGAGGTGCAGGAGGCCCGGAGCATGGTGTCTACTCTGCAGGTAGGAGCACTGTGGTGGTTATACTCCTCATTTCCCAAACATCGCTTACTTTGACTGTCACAAACAATTTTCATAATGTATAAAAGTGTTTTTTGTTATTTTGTGATTTTTTTTCTGTTTTGTTTTTTTACAGAAAAGTCTAAAAGAACTAAACCAGATCTGTTTTTTTTCCAAAGAATCTCATAAACTCAACACTCCCCGAGGCTTGATGGAAAAAAACGGAATTTCAATCAAATGAATATCTGTTATTTTATTTTTTCCCTCTCAGCTGACCAGATCTAAAAACGAGAACGTTTGTTTTTATTCCCACTTGCAAAGCTTTCATATCAGGGAGCAGGTCTTGTGACAGGTCGGTTAGTTTTGGCTCAAATTCTGCATTTATGCTTCCGTTTCCTACAGTACTGTTTTTGGAACTAAAGACTTTTAGGTTCAGGAGCTTTCGGTGGGGGGAGCTACTGCAGCATTTGTACAAGTTTGCATTCACAGCCCTTTCTTGCAGCTGAGGCTTCATACAGGCACCGGTGAATGCTGTAGCCCACTACGGGCCCTTTCAGTCCAAACCTCCATCATGCGGTGCTCTCTTTGCTCCTGCAGGCTCTGCTGCTGCGCGGCGCGCTGCCTGAGGAAGAGCATAATGTGGCTCTGGACCCAGGCAACCCCCAACAACAGCTGGTAATTTTCAGTTTTCCACAGCAGTCCTGGACTGCAAAGACCAGATTATATTTTACTTTTTTTTTCTTTCTTACTGCGCCTTTGAGTGAAAATGTTGCCATCACTGATACACAAACTCGGCAGAATTTGCTCTCACTTAGTACCCAATGGAAATAATTTTGGGAATAGTACCCCCTCCCCTGCCCCCTCCGAAAAAAAAAGATGACATCACCAAACTTTTTTAAACTGGAGTATTGTGGGGGGGGGTATTGTGAATATGTAATACATGAGTTGTTGGCTCAAGCTGAACAAAACTATATAACATATAGTATGAACATACAGGGAACGACTATAACCATTGTTGCCAAGGAAATGCAAAAGTTTTCTTTTGCCGATCCTTCTTAAAGTGACATGGACCTGTCTGTCATCCCCAGGCGACCGAAACATAAAATGGTTGCTATGGAGATAAAACCAAATGAAAAAGTTTTTTGTTTATTTTGTAATGAATTTGACGAGTACAACTTTGACCAGGGGGAGCAGGAGCTGAAGGGGAGAGCAATGGGGCTCTCTGCAGCCGCTTGGCTAGTGAGGTCGGGTAAAAAGAGGGGCGCCAGGTGGGGGTAGTGTTTTAGAACCACCGTCACCTACAGTTTCTATTTGCCTGGTTGTTTTTTTCTTTTATTTATGTCTGCCCCACAATGCTTTCACTGAGTTTGGGTGCGTAGGTTTTCCATGGGTATCAATTTCCCTTTATCCTCCCTCCATTGTGGCTCTCACACAACCTCTTTTTTTTTTTTTTTTTTGAGGTTGTTGTTCGCAGCCATTTGGATCAGAGCATGGAGGAGGTCCGAGAGCTGAAGGTAACCCTTTCAGACTTAAGAGAAACGTTGCATAAACCGAGGAAGGCTTCTGTAGTGTTGGGAAGTGACCCTTGGCTCGTTTGCCTGTTTTAGAGGGAGCTGTTGCGCTGTAAGCAGGAGGTGCGAAACCTGCAGGCAGTCAAGGTAAGACATCCTGCGGCCTCAAGTTTCCAGGTGACGCCGATGAAGCTGAAGCTCTGTGTGTGCTGCTGACATGCAGGACGCCCAGCAGCAGAGGCTGTGCACTCAGGAGGCATCGATCCTGCAGATGAAGCAGGAGCTCCTCAGAGCCAGTATGCTGAAGGAGGAACTCGGCAACCAAAACGTACCCCCCCAAAAGATCTTTTTTTGTCCTGAATTTGTGTGTTTTTAGTTCAGAAATGCATTCAGAAGGGTTCTTTGTGTTGTAATTTAACACCGACTCTGGTGTCCTGTCCTCTGCTGCAGGCAGGGCTGCAGTGGAAGCTGGAGGAAAGCAACAGGCTGTGGGGCGAGTGCAAGGTGATAGGTCTATTATAACCGTGTGGCTTAATCCATCTGATCCTGTGAGTTTGACTTAATAATGTGATTTCTCTGGCTGCTGGGATGCAGAAGGACATCGGACAGAAGGACAAACTGCTTCAGCAGCTCAAGCAGAAGCTGGAAGAAAGCAGAAAACTGCAGGTGTGTTGTCTCAAAGTTAACTGTTATATTCATGCGAGTTTTGACGAGCAGCTGTGCTTTCTTTAACAGACAGAGTTGCAGAAACAGTTGGAGCATAAAGGCGGCGTTCTACAGGAGCTGATGTCTGGAAACCTCCAGCAGGTGTGTGAGTGTGTTTGTGGGTACAAAAACACAGATTAGGGACACTCGGCTCACATTTTCCTCCTTTTTTCGCCAGATCCCCATCAACCCGGAAAACAATGGATATTCTCACTGCGGAAGCTCCACTCATGTGTCAGGCGTAAGTGTTGTTCCACCTTAAAAAGGGCAGCGTCTTCGGTAAACCTTCAAAATCCACTTTCATGTTTGGAGAGAAGAGCAATTTATGAATGAAAAAGGAGCCTGTTGGACCTAGTGTCACCTGCTGATGAATTGCTGAAAACAGCAGGTTTGTTGCATTGACTGTACAAGAGAACTGGACTGAGTGACTCCTCCCCTCTTGTGTTTCAAACAGGAAGTATCTCCTGGTTTCAAGAAGCCAGAATCCCATAGATTTCTATTAAAAAAACATCTTTTATTCAGACATTATACTGTTAATGCCTGCATAATAAATCGCAAATTTACAGTTATCAATTATCAATATCAAGCTGTGCAATAAGAATATCTCAAAAGACGCTTGCTTTAGGTATTTAACGAATCAAATAAATCCCTTCATGCATTTGACCAATCGGATGGAGCCCTTATGTTAGATGTTCACCTCCTATGTAGACGATGTTTTGCTGTTTGTTCATGTATCGCCATATTGATCACTAATATGACAAATCGTGACTTTTCCTCTTATCGCTACTAGCCCTACTGTTGTCTGAATAACCATTTTTGATAATCAAATTTTTTATATTTTTATCTGTAGTGTAGTTAGAAACTGGCCAATCAGATGCCTCAATGGAAGTAGGTGGTCTCATGTGAAACGTTTAGAACATTTAATTGACAGATTCTCCTGAGCCTGCTTTCAGGTGGACTTCCAACAAGCCATTTCTGATAGGTGAGAATGGTTGCCATAGAAACAATGACCCAGACCGACTTGGATCAATCACTGCTTACTGATGATTTCTGGCTCCAACATCAATGTCTGTATTGCGCAAATAATGGCCACTGAATTGGCTTCATTTATTTGGAGCCAGAGTTAAAATATTTTCTGTGGATGACATCACACTCACTTGGTCCAGTTCTCATATACAGTACAGTCAATACTTTGTAAGGGGTGTGGTCTGATGGTTAGCCCCACCCCTTCTGCAGCAGGATGTTCCTTCTTTTAGAGTGGTGACTCACTTCCTATGCACAGTAAATAAATCATGATATGAATTTAGGTGAAAACAATGAAAATTTAAAATACTTAGACTTCCTATCAGCGGATTCAGCATCTGAAGTCTTTCTACACAATTTAAAAATTATTTAAGTCAGATACAGGGATCTAACTTGAATAGGATCTTTCCAGTAAACAGACCCAGAATACACCAGATTTTACGCATTTGCATGTCTTTTTTCTCTTTCTTTTCCTCATTAAAGACCCAATCTGATTAAAAAATAGTTTTCTTGTGTTTTTAACATGTTTTTGTGTCCTTTTTCTGATGATGGAAGACATATCTAAAGAACATTAAGCTTAAAATTCATTTTTCCGATTATCTCTTTATTCAAATCATTGTGAACCAGGAGCAGACAAAAAAATGCATTTTAAAAAATATGTAGAAAATACGCTGGGTGGGCCACCAGCTTCCTATTCCACTCTGTAAGAGGGACGGAAAGAGGACGAAGGACTTAATTACTCACTGACTGCCAACGGTCCTGCCCACATCTCAAAGGCAAATTTCTAATGAACTACTGCCGCTCTGCAGAAACAAAATCCTAGAAAATGACACAGGTTTTTTGAGTTTGGCTAAAAGCAACATAATCATAATAAAAAGACCACTGGGAACATTTTTACAATAGATCAAAAGATGATCAGACTGGAACTTTTACCGCTGATGTATTCTTTTAGTCTCAGAAAAAGTTTCTTTTGTTCTTCACCGTGGGGTTTTAAAAAAAAATCTGTCGTTGTTTTTGTCTCCTCCTGGCAGGCAGAGGAGGTCCAACTGATGCAAGATGCTCTGAGGAGTCTGAGGAACAAGTTTTTGGACCACGACCCTCAGCAGCACACCCTGGACACTCTGGAACAGGGCATTGTGTCACTCATGGACCGACTGCACGCTCTGCACACGCACAGGGTACGCACAGACCAAACACATCAGTCATAGCTAAATTTTAGGATTATTTGAATTATTTTAAGTAGAACAGCTGTAAGGTTTGGGTTGTTTGAAGGGGTTTTCCAGGAGATTTTTTCTCATTGAGGAGTAGATGTTCTTAGCTCTGAGCTTCCTCATGAACCTCTGCAGGAAAGAGGGAAATCTCCACGATGCAAAGATCAACACACACACTTGGACTCACGGCCTTCCACGAGTAAGGAGCACCAAAAAGCCCAGGATGTGTTCAGGTGTAACCCACAGACTAACCCCGTGGTGTTGCTGCTCATTTCAGAAACTTTCAAGTCCCACAACGGCTCAACGTCCTCCACAAAAATCCTTTATTTTACTGGGAAGTCCATGACTCCTTCAATGATCAACATACCCAAGAGGTTGGCGTTTGACATCTGTCTTCTTGCGCTTTCTATTATGGTCTATGTGAAATGAGCCACTTCCTGTTGGACAGATTGGGTGAGGTGACTCTCAGGGATGTTAAGGCAGCTGTGGATCGAGAAGGAAACTACCGGTATCACTTTAAAGCTCTGGACCCAGAGTTTGGCACAGTAAAAGAGGAGGTAGATAAGATCCAGCTTTATGCAGTGATGTGTGTTAAAGATGTGTTAAAGATGTGTTTGTTTGCAGGTCTTCAACGATGCAGCACTTGTTCCAGGGTGGGAGGGGAAAATTGTGGCGTGGCTGGAGGAGGAGCGAGGGGAGGACAGGTAAGCAGGGGGTTCTCTACTTTTCTCCACTGGCTCCTCTGTTGGTCGTCTCATCACTTCTTCTTCTCTCAGGCCTTTATAGTTTCAGGGAAAAGGACAAACTCCCATGATTCCTGAGCCAAAGCACATCGGAGCGACCTCAAAATGGTCCTGTGGGCTGCAGATAGTCGCTGTGCTTTTCTACACAAGTGCCTTCATGACCTGAGCTCTGCCTATCAATCAAAACCCCAGCAGTGTTCTGAGTTTAATGAATGTTGAACATTGTTTGTAGACATCACTCTCGCATCCACGATTATTTTAGGAAAAGGCAGGTCATTTTTAGTTTTAGTTTTAAGATAAAGTGTTTTTTTTTATTCCAGAACAAAAGAAAATAGTGTTGGTTTTTTTAAACAGTGTCTGTAATGGAATGTTCTGTTAAAATATAAGAGTCAAATGGTTAACAGTGGTGTTTGTGTCTACACATCTATCTGCAGACCATCAGTTATTCTGTGAAGGGAAGAGGATCTTTAATTTTGAAATGTTGCACTTTTGTTCTTGATTGGACTTGATTGGACTTTTTATGTAATTTGCTAAAAAAAAATCTTTTTTATGTTGGAGGTTTCTGTTTCAGAGCAGTTTAAAGTATGTATGTTTGCGAGCGTGTATAATAAAAAACATATATTTGTGGATGGCTGTCACGCTGGATTTCTTCTGCTCTGCTCAAGTGTCGCTGCAGCAGACCAGTACGTTTTTCAGCAACCAGCTGGCAGCAGTGCCTTTTGCAGGTTTCTGGTTTGTATTTTTATTTAAAAACTATCCCTACCTTGTGTTTACGAAAAAAGATTTGTTAGATATTTTCAAATAAATGAGTCCTTTTTGAAAATGTCTGTTTTCCTTTTTTTAATGATGAGCTTCCATATACATATACATAAAGATACATGTATATATTTACAAATAAGTAAACTTAAGGTTTCCCACTTCTGTTTGACCTCCAGTCTAAGGGCACATTCACAGAAATGGCAAGATTGTTTTTAAATTGGGTAAATGTTCAAACATAATTAAATATATATCACAGAAATGTGTATCTGTTAAATTTCAGGACTCAAAAAGATAGTTTAGTTGTAGTTGTTTATTTATTAAATTTATTACCAAATAGTGTAGAATCGTCAAATCAGGGGCTGAGGAGTCCTCAGCATAAAGTATTACAATTGAAGATTTTTTTATAAAATATACTTTGATATCAATACAGCAAATAAACTATAGACCATGAACATGTAGTGCAGGAAGTGTTCTACCTTCATATTTTTTCAGATTCAATTGGAACATTAACAAAAAATAGATATTGTATAAAAAAGTACACTGTCTCACTTTTAATACAGACAAGTTGTAGTGCAACTATGTAGACTACTTTTTGCCAAGGGATGTTGGAGTACAAAGGGTGTTTCAGTTTTTTTAAAGTCTATATTTTAAATCATAATTTGACGATACTTTACAATTTCTTTGGTCTTTATAAACATATCCCTACAGAAACTTCAAAATCTGTTTTATATTTAGAGGACTTTAAATAATTTTTATTTCTGTCTCCCCCTTGCCATAAAACACTGCCACCTTATCAAAAATTTAGTAATTAATTTTTATCTTTAATAGTCCTATTATTTTACATCTTTTTCTCTTTTTTAAAATGAAAAGTATCCCCACAAAATAAATATTTTTGCACAACTATAAAAGTAACACGTTACACATAAATAGTAGGATACGTGACTACACTGTTTTATTTAGCTGTCATTTTTATGTTTATTTTGTTGCCATTTTCAAAATGTCAAGTTTAATTTTATTTCATTTTTTTTTATTTATTCTGTAAAGCAGTTTGATATGTGGGTGTGCGAAGGAATCAAATAAATGTTATACTGCCACCGTGTGGACACTTTTGGGACTGCAGCAAACTAATATGCAATTTGAACATATTTAAACGTTTGGAAAATGTATTATTAATAAAATTATATTTTTTTAAATTTTATTTTTGTTTGTTTTTTCGTTTTTGATTTTATAAAGTTTGAAACGTTTTTCCTTGGTCGAAATCGAAACAAGTAGCGTTTACGACACCTCCAGCGCAGTGACGGCAACCCTTGGAGGAGAGCCGTAAAGTGTGGTGTGAGGAGGTCATTAGAAAACGGGGAAGGTCTCTTCTCCTTCGTTGTCTCGGGCACTTTTGTTTTGGTTCCGTGTGGCCTCCGCTTCGAGTAGACATGCTGCGTCTGTTGCTGCGGCTCCGGCCGTGTGGTCGCTCCGGGCCCAGAGTCCTGCCAGCCCGGCCTGTCGCGCTTGGCTCCCGCCCCAGATGCAGCGGTGAGAGGCGGCTACACTGCGGAGCCGGGTCACGAACGTCGGCCTTGGGCTTGGTCTACAGTCCCAGAGCCGGTCTGCTACGGTCTTCCCAACTGGTGGGCTCCGGCCCGAACACACGGTTCTACAGTCTGCCGCCACACAACAAGGTAAGCTTCGAACCGTCAGGGTCACGCGGCTCCGGTACTCACCGTGCTTTGCTGGTCCAGCCCAGCTGGGTGAAGGTGACAGGCTCCCAACCCGCAGATGTAACCACAGATTGTTAAAAATGCTCTTTAGGCAAAGTGTTTAGGGTTCGGCCTCTACTATATCTGAATGCAACAACAACTTTTGGTTCTGTGAAGGTTCTGTAAAGTTCTGCTACATCCCGACCCAATAAGATCCAGGAAAAAGGGATTTGGTTCGATTCCCCATATTTTACTTGTAGTAGTTTTTTTTCTGAATAAACATCTTAGCTGTTGAAATTGAAACAATAAAAACATTTGATAAGTTTTGATCACAATTATTATAACTTTGGACTTTTACATCAGAGTAAATTGTTACCAATTACACCAAATCCAGTTTTCCATTATTGAAATTTCTTTTATTTATTTAAGAAATTCGAGCTTTTCTAACTTTGATGAAAGTTAATCTTCAAAGCTTGAAATTGTTATGAATCAAAATGGCATCAATTTAGTATTTTTGACCAAAGTATTAAGGTATTTTAATAGGAAGTAGTTGAGAGTGCTTTATATATTTACTCAGCAGGTTTATTTCTTCCACATATATTCAGGAGAATTTAGTCTCAGAGAGACTAAAACATAAATCTAAAAGTATCTATTTGTTCAGTAAAGCTGAGGAGCCACAATCATCGGGAATAACCTTTTTTTTAAGCAGAAATCTTCTCCATCTCCTCCCTCGCTGCCGTTTTTGTGTCTCACATTCATGGCGGATGTTTGGAAGCTTCTTTTATTTTTGCCCTTAGCTCAAAGCTTCTGTTTGTTGACCTCAGCTGCTTCCAAAAGGTCCACAGATGTGTTGAAATCGTTGGTGTTTACTGAGCGGAGTGGTATGATGTGGTGTGATGGACGCTGACACCATGCCCAGGGACTAGTTCTTTTCCTTCTTCTTCTGTGGTGGGCGTTCCCGCAGCCTCCTCGTCTTTCGCTGACCTCTTGGGTTTGTTTGTTGCAGGTGGAGCTTCCCTCTCTGTCGCCCACCATGCAGACGGGGACCATCGCCCGCTGGGAGAAGAAGGAGGGGGACAAGATCAGCGAGGGCGAGCTCATAGCCGAGGTCTGAAGGGCGCACAATATTTCCCGGATCCACCCAGATTTTTTTTTTTTAAATAATAAAACACTTGTGTCCCTTTCCGTAGGTGGAAACGGACAAAGCTACAGTAGGTTTTGAAATAATGGATGAGTGCTACCTGGCGAAGATCCTGGTCCCCGAAGGCACCAGAGACATTGCTGTTGGATCAGTGATCTGCATCACCGTGGAAAGGTCGGTGCTTTTCATGAAGGTTTGGGAGCAGGAGAGACTTCTGCTGGAAAAAAGATCCTATCTGTGTTTCATCTCAGCCCAGACATGATCGCAGCCTTTAAGGACGTGTCTTTGGATTCTCTCAAATCCCCTGCCGCCGCTCCTCCCCCTGCAGCCTCAGCTCCTCCCCCTGCTCCTCCAACCGCTGCTGCTCCGCCCCCCGCAGCTCCGGGCAGCTCCTACCCGCCACACTTGAAGGTAGGCGTGCTCCTGCAGGAGGAACTCTGATTACAGTCAGAGCTGTAAGGTTTTCATTTTTGTTTCAGGGTGTAGTCTTGATGTTTACCTGCAGAACTGGCTTATAGTGAAGTATCTTACCGGGATGCAACTATAATAGTTGTGTAGATTCATTGTTTTATCAGAAAGCTGATATTTTTTAGGGAAAGTCTTCTTCCTTTTGCAGATGGGACACACTTTCTGAGGGGGCTAGCCATCAGGACAGGAGTGATTTTTTTGGTGCTTCAGTGATTTCATTTAGTTTTGTTGAAACGCATTTAAACTTTGTTTTTTTTGTGCGTTTTTTAGGTCGCACTTCCTGCTCTTTCTCCCACCATGACGATGGGAACGGTGCAGCGCTGGGAGAAGAAGGTCGGCGAGAAGCTCGGTGAAGGAGATCTCCTTGCAGAGATTGAAACCGACAAAGCGACCATCGGTAAACCCAAACGGGCTCTGGCTGCAGATGGACCAGTGTGACCATGACACAGACTTGATGCTCTGTGTGTTTGTCTGCAGGATTCGAGGTCCAGGAAGAAGGATATTTAGCCAAAATCCTGGTCCCAGAGGGAACTCGGGACGTTCCTCTGGGACAGACGCTCTGCATCATAGTAGAAAAAGAAAGTGACATCGCCGCCTTCAAGGATTACATCGAGACTGGGATGGCAGAGGCCACCATGCCCCCACCACCTCCAGCTCCTGCAGCGGTGAGACAAAAATGGAGAAAACCCCCCTCTTTTAGGACAGGTCCTTTAATAAATATTGTTTCTCCGTGCTCTCCCTGCAGACTGCAGCCCCTGCAGCCGCAGCACCCAGTTCTGCAGCCGCAGCTCCAGCGGCGCCAAGGAAGGGCCGTGTTTTCGCCAGTCCACTCGCCAAGAAACTGGCAGCTGAGAAGGGCATTGATTTGGCTCAGGTCAGCGGTAGGTGACCAAAACACAACGAACGTGCTAGAGCTTTCAGGAAAAGAATCAGCCGCTCTGAAATAAAATGCAACTCATTGAATGCATGCATGCATGCAGACATGCTTACATGTCTGCATACATACATATGGACATACAGTCATCTATGCATCTATGCATGCATGTATGCATGCATGCATAGATGCATACATACTGCTCATAGAAGTGCATCAGATAAAATGTATTTCTGGTTCCTGCTCAGGATCTGGACCTGATGGACGCGTCACTCGCAAAGATATCGAAAGCTTTGTTCCTCCAAAGGCTGCACCCGTGAGTAACACCACATATATCCCCAAATTTTTTTTTTTTTTTTTATCATGAAAGTAGCTCATAATTCAGACTTTGTGTGTTTATTGCTCAGAGTTTGTTTAAAATGCTGTTGCCTTAGAGTCTGAGTCTTAGCATTCGCTGGGATTTTTCATTTTGCCAAATGACTGGTATTTCCGGGCAGGCAGCAGCTGCTGCTCCCTCTCCAGCAGCAGCAGCAGCAGCTCCTCCTTCACCCGCTGCTCCGCCCGCTGCTCCAGCTGGCACCTTCACAGACTTCCCCATCAGCAACATCCGCAAGGTGAGCGCTCAGCACGGCCTCCTCTTTTCTGCCGGCAGGAGTCTGCACGGCCCCACCGTTCAACCAGAGTCACGTTTACGCGTGTCCCCCCCTCCCCTTACAGGTCATCGCTCAGAGGTTGATGCAGTCCAAGCAGACCATCCCTCACTATTACCTGTCTGTAGACGTCAACATGGACCAAGTGCTGGAGCTTCGAAAGGAGCTGAACGAGGTGAGTGTGGGACGCCGCTCCACCTCTCAACACACCATGTTTGGCCCCTTACCAAGACGCCGCTTCTGTTTTTACAGGAGGTGAAATCCCAGAACATCAAGCTGAGTGTGAATGACTTCATTATCAAAGCCAGCGCCTTGGCTTGCCTCAAAGTCCCAGAATGCAACTCCTCCTGGATGGACACAGTCATTCGTCAGTGAGTAGGACAACGTACTGTTGGCCGTGATTGTGTTGTTTTGTTACATGAAGCGTGTTTCCAGGTTCAGCAAAAGGTCAAATTAAATCATTCACAATTAAATTGAAATTTAAAAAGAAACAGAAAACAAAAACCTGTTTTATAAATGGAAAGTTTTCTATATTTTTAAAAAAATAAAACTGCAAGGTGATCATCAAAATCCACTTGAGCAAACTCATATTTTTTTACACAATAGCACGTTTCCATAGTAACCAATTAGTAATGAGGTCTGCAGCCTCATTCTGAGGGGGCGCCAGCAGGGGGCGCTCGAAGCACGGTCAGCTCAGCACAAGCAGGACAGTATCGACAGTTTGAGATTGTTTCCAGGAATCATGTGGTGGACGTCAGCGTGGCAGTGAGCACAGCCAGCGGGCTCATCACGCCAATCGTGTTCAACGCCCACATCAAAGGCCTGGCTGCCATCGGTACCGACGTGGCGGCTCTCGCTGCCAAAGCCAGGGAGGGGAAGCTGCAGCCTCATGAGTTCCAGGTAAACCTCTGTCAATCCCTATTGTGCATATCGGATGAACGTCGTATTGATCTGGCTTTGCTTCCTTCAGGGAGGAACGTTCACCATCTCAAATTTAGGGATGTTTGGAATCAAGAACTTTTCCGCCATCATCAACCCCCCCCAGGCCTGTATCCTGGCTGTTGGAGGCTCAGAGAAACGGCTGCTGCCCGCCGACAACGAGAAAGGGTCAGTGTGACGCTGCGCTCCGACGAGCCGTGCTCACACCTAATACGGCGTCCACTCTGGTTCTTGCAGGTTCGACGTGGCCAACATGATGTCAGTGACGCTGAGCTGCGACCACCGGGTGGTGGACGGGGCGGTGGGGGCGCAGTGGCTGGCCGAGTTCAGGAAGTTCCTGGAGAAACCCGTCACCATGTTGTTGTGATGAGCTGGCAGACGCCTTTAGGTCACTCCCAGTTACCCCGAAGAAGCAGAGGCGGCATCACTCCAGCCACCTGTCTGCCCGTCTGCCGTCTCTCCCTTCTTTCTATTTATTGTGGCCCCCCCCCTCATGTCAGAATTAACTTTAACTATCTAAAAATGAGGAGCGGCGTTATCTGCTACGACCGATCAAAGTCAAGACAACTTTGTGTGTCTGTGTGTGTTTCTGCACAGCAATCTGTGAAGAGGAGCTGCAGTTTGTCTTTTAGAAGCACAGATGAGCAGACACACCCACACACACACACACACACACACATCTATTCAGCTGAAATTCCTGGTTTACAGTATTCCATACTGTGTTGTATATTTATGTACATCAGGTGAAAAGAAATCTATGTCCTCTTGAAAATAATTCTCACTGTAGTTCTTTTTCTTTTATTGGTTTCTGGAATATTCTTAAAGCTGAAACGCACAAAGTGCTGGTTTTTATTTGAATACATTGGTGGGGGATTTTAACCCGGTGCCATCGGTGTGCGAGGCTCAGAACACGCAGAATTTACGAGGGCGGTCCAGAAGATAAAAGCAGGACTGTTGGTTGGACAGCAGTATGTACACCTTACAGACAATAAAAGGAAACTCCCTCAAACTTGTCTAAAGATGCTGTTGTGGTTTTTTTTTACTTCCTATGGATCCCTGGACATGACATTAAAAAAATAATATTGCATTGTTCCCTCTAGTTAAGACATTTTGACCAAAAATTAATATTTTGTAGCCACAAATTAGCATTTTTTTTGCTAATTCTCAAATGCTCATTCTGAAGGTAAAATAAATACAAATATTTGTGTGCTCAACGTACTATTTGGTAGTAAATGGTAATAATAATCTCACATTGCAGAATAGCGTTGAGGAGCCTCACCCAATGACTGAGAAAAGAAAGCAGCTGGCTTTTTCCAGGAGCTGAAGGTTGAAAGCTACTCCATGCTTCACTGTATCGCCTGAGTTTCCCATCATGCCCTGTTTTTTTTTTTTTTACAAACTGGAGTTTGTCTGCTGCAGAGTAAGATTGTGCAATCACACAAAGCTCCTTAAATCTGACAGGTTGTCTTGTATTTTTCCCCTTATGGCACAGCTGCAATAGCATTAAAGTTGGGTTTGTTGTCTGCTCTTCCGGCAGAGAAACATTTTATGTAAATCCTCAGACTTCGGATTGTTGAGCCCACAGGTCATGAGAGTAGGATGTTATCCTCATCACCCCGTGGTTTTTCTGCCGCCAGTGTCGCACACTTCTCTTTGAACCTCCCTCCTCTCCAGTGACAGCTGCAGAAAATCCTGGGCTTAGTTTTTTTTTTTTTTTTTTGAACGGTAGCTTTGGGATTCCTTTGGATGATGAGTGGAGCGTTTGGACCAAGAACATCTCCCTCTGAGTCATCCTTTCTACCATCCGATCCACCTGTGTGTCTGCCTGATCGTCCTTCTGAGGGTCCAAGTGAAAAAAAAGACAAATGGAACCAAAAGAAATGACCATTCATGTCAGCTTTGCAGATTGTGAGGTATCCATCCCAGACAGAGCAGAACAGAGGGGGGAGAACTGAGGGGGAGGAGGGACTGGTGGCATCGCTCAATAGATTCCTCATGCATGCCTGGTTTTTCTGGCCAGCTTTAGTCAGGCTTCCTGTGGACGATGGCTTCCTCTGCAGCATGGATGCTGTGGATTCTGTCTGCAGCTTTCACCTCTCTAGAGAACGGTAAGTCTTGTCTGGCCACTGCCTTTTGATATTCTAAGTGATTTAGGTGCAGTATTGTCAGAAAAGAGTCAGGTCTTTGGAGAGGATCCCTCTTTTCTATTAGGAAAATTGGACTTCAGTGAGAAGTTTCAGAAAACGTTGCTTTTGAGAGCATTTAACCCTTGTGCATCTTAGATGACCCCACCCTCACATTGACGTGTTCTCCCTACCACGTCAAAGGTGGATAAAGGTGGAAAGATTTCATGTAATCCATGGACACCAGTGAAGATCACAGATCATTGAAGAAAAAAGGTTGAGAACACTGTCTAGTGGGTCTAGATGACCCAACTCCCAATGTTTAAGTGCCTAGGATAGCACAAGGGCTAAAGAGGCGCCTTTGTGAAGGACGATTGCAGCTTTGACGTTTTCAGCTTCAAAGAGCCTCTGAGCTGCACAGACATGGTGGTGATGCGTTCAGGAACCAGCTCCTCCCAGAGAACAGGCCTCGTTGTTCCACTCCCTCCAATCGCTCTGCCTCAACCCTCAAAGATGTCAAGTGTAATTAACCACTAATACGCTCAGCCCCCACCCGCAGCACAAAGGGCCCGGAGGGTGCAGGGGGGAGGAGGGGCTCATGATCACTGTGATGGAGGCGAGTGTTTACAGGAAAGCAAAGCGAAAAGTTTGGATGATCTCTTCTTCTTCGGCGCTTTCAGCCGCACTCCGGGTCTTGATGAGGGAGTCCAGCCTGGAGGTGGTGAGAGGTGATCTTGTCATCCTCCCCTGCTCCTTCTTCACCTCCTCCCACCTCTCCAGACTCAACATTATCTGGACCATGGCTCCTCTCTCCAGCCCAGAGAGTCCCATACAGGTGAGAGCTGCAAAGCTGAGTCAGAGTAACAGAGAGAGCAGGCGAGCTGATCGCTTCTTCTTCACAATCGCATCCAGGTGATCGTGTTTGACCACGGCCAGGTGATCGAGAACCCCTCCCTCATTAGCAGGGTGGCTTTTACAGGTACTAAACTATGAAGCACCACTTATGCTTTTATTTTTGTAACCATAGGATAATCAGATCTAACTACTGCCGATGACAGGTCTACCCATGAGTGCCGACATTGTCCTCAACAACACCCAAGTGTCGGATGCTGGAGTCTACAGATGTATGGTCAACAACCCGCCGGAGGCTGCAGATCCTGGCATAGGAGAGCTGGTGCTGAATGTTCTGGGTGAGTATTGGATAATTAAAGAGGCTCTGAAAGTAAAAGGTAGAGTAAAAGCAGAGATTCAGCATTCAGCTGTGTTGCAGAGCCGCCTTCACTGCCCATCTGCCAGTGGGATGGAGATCTGCAGCTGGGAGGCAGCGTCAGGCTGTCCTGCTCTGTGGCAGAGGGGGTCCCCGCTCCAGACATCCGCTGGGCCAAGGTGGCCCCCGAGGAAATCCCACTTCCTGTCAACAGGGAGGGTCAGTGTTCCACAATCTTTAAAACCTGCAGATTTTGACTGACTTTAGTACCTTTTTGTTTTTGGAAGAATGACACAGAGGTGAAATCATGGAACCTTGGGGAAGCAGAAACCTGAAGTGTGTTTGTTGGACTCACGTAGATGTCTCTCTCTGTGCTTCAGGGGAATTTTCCGGCTCAGTGCGGATCGTGAATGTGTCCTCTCAGATGTCCGGTTTGTACCGATGCTCGGCCTCCAACGCCCTGGGAACAGAGAACTGCTATATCAACCTGTCAATCTACACCAGTGAGTGTCCATATGTGACGTGTGCCCCCCGCCCCCCCGGGTGTAGTTCATATCAGTCGTGTGGTTGTTCCCGCAGCTCCAGTCGGCCCCTCCGGCCTTCTGCAGGCCGTCCTGCTGACGCTGGCCATGAGCCTCCTGCTACTGGCCCTGCTGATGCTCATCCTATGGCTTCATCGCACTGGACAGGACGGAAGGAGGCGAGGAAGGAAAGCGGAAGAGGAGGAGTGTTATAATGAAATACGGTACACCCCCTCATTGATGAAACGCTCCTTTGTCTGAGTTCTCCCTGTGAAAACAAAAAACTACAAATTAACCCGAGTTCTTGTGTGTCTGAGGATGTGTCACTGCTTTTATTTTGAAATAAACTATCAACGTCTGACTGTTGAGCTTTTATTGCTGTAAAGATCTCAGATGATTTCAACATTTTTTTAGAATTAGCACAAAAAAAAGCAATATCACATCTCGCATTGGTTGGGATCATTTAACATAAAAAATATGTGCAAAGTCGGCAGGAAGCAAAGATGTTGTGATCCTAGTTGTAGGTGTGAATGGAGAAGAGGTTAAGGTTACTGTAGGTTCAGGCACCAAGTAGGTCAGGTGGAGGTCAGGGCAGGGCTGAAAGGAAATGCATTAACCCTTTTGCTATCCTAGGCACTTTAACGTTGGGAGTTTGGTCATCTAGACCCACTAGACAGTGTGCTGAACCTTTTTTCTTCAATGATTTGTGATCTTCACTGATGTCCATGGATTACATGAAATCTTTCCACCTTTATCCACCTTTGTCATGGTAGGGAGAACACATGAATGTAAGGGTGGGGTCATTTAATAAAGCTAAATACCAAGAGAAATGTCACTGCAATAACCGCTATTAGTAACAATTCTTTTTTTGTTTCTCTATAAAGATATTTAAGCATCGATTTAAACTGTTACATTCCATGTGATGTTTATTGTCCCAACAGTTTTATATCCACATCTCAGTATTTATGGTAAAATCTGGACTCTCGAGAGATGTTTGTTTAAATTTGTGTGGCAGAATAATATTTTTCAATGCTGTTCTTTATAGGTAAAACAAAATAAACCTCAAGGGAAAGAATCCACTCACAATAAAATGCAAAGACAGAAAACTTTTAATTTAAATAGAAGGGAAAAAAATGAACCACATAAAAAAAACTTTACAGAACATTGAGTTAAACTTCTTAAATAAAAGACAACTCCCATCCAAAAAAGGTTTATGATACAGAATGTGCAAAAAAAAAAAAGTATTCATTCCACTTAACTGCAGGTTTCAGTGTGAAGAACGTTTCTCCTTTCTGATGGGTAAACTCAAAAATCCCTCCCCAAACTGCAGCATTGGATGGGAGGAAAAATCCCCCAAAGCCCAATAATAAAATAGATTTATATTTTAAATATATATTCATATAGCAAACATGCTGTACATCAGTTCAAAGATTAGAAGTCCCTTTTTTTCACACCAGCGTCTATCAGCTTGTGCTTCCCTGACTTCCACCAAAGACGGGAAAAAAAAAACAAGATTGCCACTCTGCTGCTAAATGGAGTGAAAACCGCTGATCAACAAGTTTCCTGAGTTGTGGGGTTATAAAAATGTTCAGCGAGGGATGTAAATGTTGAGGAAAATCTATTTTTTTGTGCACTTTTTTGTTTATAAAGCAGGGAGAAAAAAAAAGCCAAAACTTTGCAATGGTATAACCCGAACAGCTCAAGGAACAATTTTGTTTCAACCTGGAGGAAATGGCATCTTTTGTTCTATCATGTGACCTCAAAAAGGAAATTCATTTCAAAACAAAAGACTGTGTCAAAATAAAAGTCCAGCTAATTTTTTAAGGTCCCTAGAAAACTATCTGGCGATTAGGATTATGGCACAATGTTGCTCTCCAGACAACAGAGGGACGAAATCTCAACAGCCAGGAGAACAGGAGGCAAACATCTGTTGGGATTGACCGCTTCTCCTTCTTTTTTTTTTGTTTTGTTTAAGCTTCACACACACACAAAAAAACCCACTGAAAGTGCTTGCTTTTCACAGTGGTCAGAGTGCAAAAACAAGACGCTTCAAGTGACGCTTCGGAAACGCTTCCAGTTGTATGAGGAGCTTTGGAACAAGACAGCCCCCATACAAAAGGAGGAAGGAGACTGGTGAAAAGTGGACAGAAAAGGCAGATACTCTATTCAAAACACAACAGCACACCCCCATATGGACAAACCCTGACACCTGTAAGACAAAACAAATCCAATAAATATTCCACCTTTTACTCATTTCCAACTAAAACGCTGGATGTGGGCGTAGACAGCAGTTGTAGTGGGTGTAGTAGTATTGTAGCAGGAGATGCAGAAGCAGTAGTGCAGGAATGGGAATTGGGGGGGGGCAGCCTGGACCTGAACAGAGAAACGTGACTGCACATCTTCAACTTAGAAGGACTCCAGAGTTTTCAAGTAAACTGAAACAAAAAAAGGACATTCTGATGACTGGATAAGGCTTCTTTCAAAACACAAAACACTCCCACTTTAAGATGTTTGTGATCAACACAACGTTCATTTCGCCGGTCAGAGTTCCCTGTAAACCAGCGGGTCAAGCTCCACCCGCAGGCCTGAACCAGGAGGAGCTTTCCAGCTGGAGGAAAAAGCTGTTCGGAGGAGGAAAAGACAAAAACAGGAAGTAAGGACAAGCCTGGACTGCTCTTTAACTTCTTGATGTGCTGGACTTCGATTAGAAGGTTCTAAATGTTCCGCAGAGGCAGAGTGGATCCTCTGTGAATGGGGTGGGGTGACATCAGCTACAGAATGGGGTTCTCCGAAAAAAGAAACCGTCCTGATGCTGATATCGCTCACATCCTGGTCACCGTCCAGCTGTCTGTAGAGCAGAGGAGTGTCTTTGAAGATGAGCGTTCATGCCGTCAACTTTGCCCGTCAAACGAAGGACTTTGGGATAATCAGGTTGGCGAAAAGCGTTGGCGTTCTGTCAGACACTCGTTTTGGGATCAAAGCAGAGAGTTTGATTCCAGTTCCGCGGCGACTCTGGCGCTGGCGGGGTCGGTTCCCGTCCGTCAGATGTGTGCTTTCGCTGAGCGCGTCGCCTGCGCAGACTCAGTGCAGGTGATCGAGTAAAGGCAGCTCCGTGGATCCGTCTCTGGTGGCGAGGGGGTCCCGCGCAGGCGTCAAAACCAAGTCAGCGGTCTGAGTGGCTCCTAGAGGATCCTGTGCTGCACTGGCCTCTAGGGGGGGCACAGAGGGGGTGGGCTGGAACCGAAACAAGAATGTAGTTTAGGAAAAGTCTAAAACAACACAGAATCCCTAAATATACAGCAGAATTAGACCTTATTTCCTACCAAAATACATCTGCTACATGAGTGGTGGTTTTATTGTTATTTCCACTAAAGTTGGAAAAAAATGTCTACTGCAAAATCTGTTGTCAGTTTAAAGGATTCTGTTTTTTCTAGTGGTTAGTCTTTTTTATTCAGATGTTGCTGTGTCTTTGATCTATCTACCGTAACTGTAGTCAGTAAAACTTTTAGGATGGTATAACTGGGGAAAATGGTTTCAGGATATGTTGTAAAATGAACTAAAGCAACACTGATGTTTGTTTTGTTTCCTGCTGAAGTTAACCAGGAAGTTGACAGAAATTATATTTATAACTTTAAATAATCTCACACACTACAGTTTTCTATCTTTCAAAATCTTTGTGCTTCCATCTGCTGTGTTTTGATCGCTTTTTCTAAATGAAGGTATAAAGATATTATTGTAATTTTCATTCATCCAGTAAAAAGGGCAACCATTCAGAGATCATAAAACAGTAAGAATTGTGGTCCCATCTGTGAATGGAGTCGGATTGGATCGCCACCCAAGTACCAATTTCCATCCCAGACTCTAAAGGATCTGGCTTGGTTATTCTGAACACGCAGGCTGATGTTTGTCTGCCCGTTCCTGTCAAGTGCTGCAAATCAAAACAGCCAAAACGGGACAAACAGAAAGGAAACAGCCCAGCCGCCTGAGGAGGAAATGGTTTACCTGTGTGCGAACGGTCAGCACAGGCCCCGCCTCCACCTCCGCTGGTCCGTTAAAGCCCTTCCTGCTGGAGAAACTCCACTTGCTGAAGTGGCCCTCGTAATGCAGTCCGCCGCAGTGTGCTAGGCCAGCCCGCTGGCCCGCCCTGTGCCCTGAGTTGTCCAGGAGAGCCGCCGGGCAGAAGCGCTCGGGGCCCGGAAGAGGGGGAGGAGCCACAGAGGTGCTGAAGGACAGCTGTGAGGCGGAGAGCTGCTGGCCCAGCAGCCCCTGGATGGAGGACGTCCGCTGTAGAGAGGAGAGCAGGCTGGCCTCCATCCGGCCCTCCGACTGACTGAGCAGAGCTAAGGGGAGGTGCTGCGGGTGGTGCGGCCAGCTTTGGGTGAGGCCTGCAGGGTGATCTGAACCTAGAATGACAGAAATAGATTTTTAAGGTCTTTTGTGAAAAGAAATATGTCTCCTAGCATTTAAATGTTCACTCACTCATGGAGGGCTGCACAGTCGAGATGTGAGGCTGGGGGATGCTGGAGACCGGAGTAATCTGTGAGACGTGGGCTGCTGGGTTGGCGGGGACGGAGGCGGAGCCTCCGCCACAGTCGGAGTCCTCGATGTTTCCTCCGCTGTTGCAGCCGGCGCCGCAGCCTTTCTGCAACCTGCACACAAACGGATGTGAGCTCCACATCTGGAGGGAACCCGGGCAGACGCTGCTCGGCGTTCAGTGGGCATACCTGTCCCAGCTGCTGATGAACCAGGTGTAAATGTTGTGTGGACTGACCGGCCCTCCCCACACTGACCGGAGCTGGCCGTGCCCCCCGGCATAGGAGGTGGTGAGGGGGGACACGTAGATGGGGTAGCCGATGGGCTGGTCGCACGAGGAGTTGATCATGTTCCTCAGGGCCTGTTTGGCATTCTGGATGCTCCCGCGCTCTGGGTTGCGGTTCCGTAGAAAAACCAGCTCCTGCTGCTGCCCCGCCCACAATCCACGCACGCATTCTCTGTTCACCTGTAAGGGGCATGACAGCGAACAGTCAGGGATGATCAGAATGTGATCAGTAAGCAGCTTCATCCAAGGACAGACCTTGATGACCCTGAAGCTGAGGAACCTCTTGTTGAGCATGATGATCTTGTACTCGTCGCTGCCGTCATCCATGATGTGGCGCAGAGCTAGCAGCGAGGGCATGTTAGCCAGAATAGCACTGCGCCACACGGGGTCGCCCTCGTGAGAGATCAGCATCTTCTCCTCATTGGCAGTGATGGCGTCATACAGGACCATGGGGTCTTCGTATTCATCCGGAGACGTGAAGTGGTCCTAGAAAGAACAAGATCAGTCAGCAAGTTTCTCAATTGTCCGCAGTTCAACTTTTCTGCTTGTAAAGCTCCACCTGATGAAGTTTCAGGGACATTCTCACTCCTGGAGCCACCACCCGGTTTAACAGGTCCATGTCCGCAAAAACCCACTCATCCCGGGGAGACGTGATCCGGAAGTCTCCTTTGAAGAGAGCGTGCAGACCGTAGAGAAACGGCTCCAGACTGTCAAAGGAGAAACAAGAAGTGGTAAAAACGCTGACAGGCACAGAGTGGACTGCAGAGAAAGAGCGGTGTAGTGGAAACCTCGCAGACATGCTGTGGGAGGCTGTGCCCAGAGCTCTCCTTCCCAGGATGCAAAGCCCAAAGCAGAGGTTGACGAGGGGGGAATCTCTCTCATAAGGCACCGGCTGCAACAAAACAACAGAAAATGCTTTTTATTTTGGGGTATATAGACCAGTGTTTTTCAACCTTTTTTGAGACACGGCACACTTTAACGTTGACAAAAATCTCATAGTCTGACGAGCCTTAGCTGGTGTTTTTGTTGGAACTGAGTGAGTTATGAGCTAAATTGGAACAAGGAAGTGAAGACTTTAAACACTTCCGATTGGTCAGACTGATGACATGTGATTAAGCCTTCAAGAATGATTGATGGAGTCGTGGAGACAGTAAAAGCTCCGGGACTTTTCAGAAAACAGTTATAGCTGCAGCTAAATCGCGTTACTGTCATTCTTATCAAAATGTCTTTAATAGAATCAAATAAACACAAAGAAAACAGTATTTTATGATCTTTCATATTCCTAACTACTCAGTGTTTTATCAGGACCTGTTTGGATGAACAAAGAGGTGATTTCCTGGAGATGGTAATTGTTTTTAGATCAGTTAATGAGGGCAATTTTCCACGGCACACTTGACCATCTCCCACGGAAACAATAGTGTGCCACGGCACACTGGTTGAAAAACACTGATATAGACTAAAAGTAACATTGTCGGGTAAAATGTTACGTTTTGTTTTAAAACAGAAAAAAAATTATTTAGTTATGAGATCAAAAGATAATCCAGTAGATTGCTTTTATTCTGAAACCTGAGTGTGAGCTGCTCTAACCGTCTGACGCCTGCTGTTACAGTACTGAATCCAGTCCAGGTAAACCATGCAGAAGGAGGACAGGGTGATGCCAGAGGCTCTGTGGTCGTAGTCTTCATCGATGTTCAAGTTAAAGGTGGGGTCACTGTCCACATAATTAGGACCCAGACAAGGCCGCAGCGCCTCCTGAACCGTCTCGTTTTCCAGCCACTCCTCCAGCTTTGAGGAGCGGCTCACGTAGTAGATGATGCTCTGTTAGAAGAAAAGAAAAAAAGGATTCTGACATTAAAGGCCCACTCCGATGTTTTTTCTGATGATGGAGGACATACAGTTATGACAGAAATTTGAGCCTGAAATTGTATTTCTGAATATTTTTGTATTCAAGTTGATACGAATACGAGATACGAATTTCTAATGAACTCCTGCCGCTCTGTCCTTGAAAACAACACAGGTTTTTGGATTTTGGCTAAGAAACAACACAATCATAATAAAAAGCGCACTGGGAACACTTTGAAAATTGGTCAACAGATGATCCAAGTGGGTCTTCAAACCGTTTGCCAATTTCTCTTTGCAGCTACGCACCTTGACGTAATAGGTGATGAGGATTTTCCTAAGGTCAAAGACCTGCAGCATGGAGGCGGCGTTGTTGTCGCTGATGCTGTATCCCTCCAGCACATACTTGGTGGCGGCGACCTCCCAGGCCAGCCAGCGCTGCCCAAAGGCGGCGTTGAAAGACAGCATGTGGGGAAGATGACCCGGTTCACAGCAGCAGCAGCCCTCATCCTCCTCCACCCCTTCTGTGATGGCCTCCACCTCCCTCTGCTGACAGTAGGTACCTAATAAAAAACACAAAAATTGATTAAATCTGTCCGTTTTACGATTGCTTTGAATGCTCTGGTCATTTTAAGTTCACGCCGACCTCTGAACTCCAGGCCCCGCAGCTGAAAGGTGACCAGGCCATTTCCGATTTCAATGATGTGCACCAGAGCGTTGAGGTAGTCGGAGGCCAGGATGAAGCAGTCGCCCGTGCTGTAGTTCCCCCAGCGTCCCAGCAGCAGGTCTCCACACAGGCTGTGCTGCAGGGAGCGCGTCAGGTGCTCATAGAAAATAGAGTTTAAGTTGTTGTCGTCAGCACCTTTACGGGGAAAAAAAAAAAGGAATAATCATCTATGAAACTTAAAACCTCCACAAAATAAAAAAAAACATCAGACGTAAAAGAAAAGCAGGACGAACCTGGGTTTCTGTCCAACTGAGTGGCCAGTCTGGTGTTCGAGTGATCAACCCTCTTAGTGCTGCAAACACAAACAAAAGTTGGCGCTGAAGGAACCACATTTGAGATTGAATGAGCGCCGCCTTCACACACTTGTAATCCCGCTCCCAGAATTTGACGGGTCTGGTGTAGGACGTGACGAACACGGCGCTGCCTAACACGGGGTTGAGAGGGGTGGAGATGACAGCGGAGAAGATGGCCTGGACGAAAAGTACGGCAGAGTCTGGAACAGGAGCAGGTCAAGGAAACGATTCACAACAAAGGAGACCCTCTAGGCCAGTTGCTTGTCTTAAATCTTACAGCTACAGTTTCAGAAATCTGTTTATGTGTTTTCAGTAAACAGATGGAGTGATGGAAGGATACGGGGCACTGCAAAGGGTTGAGCGAAAGCATGAAAGGCAGAACCCCAGGTGATCTGCCAAGGAGCGATGTACGTCAGCACGAAACGCAGCTTGTACAGCAAGTCCCACATCTGAAAAGCACAAGATACGAGGAAGAAATGACAACCTAATGCTACTCTGACAGTACATCCCTTAAAATGAAGCTAAATATCTTTGCGGGGCTCCAACCTTGCTGAAGAGAATGGACATGAAGTAGTAGTCGATCAGGAAGGTCTCCGAGAATTGTGGGTAGTCAAAGTGAAAGAAGAGCGTGGTGAAGCACAGCGTGACGTACTGCTGCGACGGAGTACAGAAGGACGAGCGCAGCAACTTCATGCCCGCCACTGAGATGAAGAACGCTCGGCTGCTGTGGGACAGAAAAAAAAACACAGAGACTCTAGAAACGGCTGGTTTGACATTCATCTCATTTTTTTTTCATAACAAATATCTAACAATGCTGTTAATGAAGTCTTTTTGAATTCAAGTGCAAAAAAACGTCCTTATTAACAGAAAATGTGATTTGTCTGAAATGTTTGAATCACCTAAAAGAAAAGCAAACAAACAGGAACTCACTAGATGTCGAGCTCTTTGTGGCTCTGTCCGACTGTCCGGGCTTCTGTTGTTAGGGAGTTCAGAACCACAGCGGGGTAGATCAGGTATTTCTCCACACACTGGAGCCACGCGTACAGCTTTTCAAACCACATCAGCTGAGCAGCATCTAAGGAAAGTGACCTCACACGAGTCAGTTTTCCAATGAAAAGCTTTTGGTACTTTGAAAATAAACTCAAATGTTCTTGAGATATCCATTAGAGGTGTGTCCTTAGTGAAGTTAACATGCTCCAGTGCTACGAACCAGCTCTTTGCTGTATTCTGAGGGAAGATAATCACTGCAACGCTTACCTCGGACCTCGAACTGGCTGTACTCTTTAGCTCGGAGCACAGGGTGAGCTAGGCAAAACCACGGCAGCTGTTTGCGGAGCTGAGGCAGCAGATAGTGGGTGATGAAGCCCACCACTCCAGCCAGGGTGTACAGGACAAAGCTGAGAGCGGGCTGCAGGTCAACGAGAGAAACATCTGTGTTGAAAATTCATGCGCAGAGTGAAGATCAGGAGAGGAAAGTCCGGATCACACGCCCACTGACCTGGAGAGCGATGAAAACTGTGCTGGCACTGATGGCAAACGTGATCACAGCCATGAGGGGACACATGACCAGGTCTGAGTGAAGAATCTCACTCTGCACAGAGAAGTTTCACTTAAAAACTGCTGGGATATAGAATCTGAGTCAACGTAGGCATGAAATCTTTACCACTGAGTTACGCAGCTTCTCAGGGAGGGGGTCCTTGATCTCAACGGGAGGTTCTTCTGGTGTTCTGTTCTCCAGTTCTGGGAATAATTTAGACCGGACAAGTGACCTAGTTTAAAGGAAAGAGGAAAAAAAAAAGGGTGAAAACGATGAAACTCTGGATGGAAGACTTGATTTACAGGTTGAGACTTGAAAGAATCAGCAGGGTGAGACTTCTGATGTGTGAAGGTCATTCTCAAACCCTCAAGAGTTTCTAAGAGAAATAGTCCAAATACTAGTAAACTGCTGCCACAGATCTGCTCTAATAAATGTGATCTAGAAGCAGTTATTAAAGACCTAATCCGGTGAAAATCGTTTTGACAGTGTTTTTCCCACATACTTTTGTAGCATTTTTCTCATGGAGGACACAGATACAGAAAATTAGGATTAAAACTGTGTTTCTAACTATTTCTTTATTCAAATCGTTATAAATTAGGAGATGAATAAAACCATCGGTTTAAAAAACCTCGGTTTTGTGACGCATATGAGGACTAAAGTCTCCTTTCTCCGCCCAAATTCGGATGCCTCCACTTGCAGACAACTAGATCCATGGACCTCTTCATTTTCCTGGTCTGAGCTGCCATCTGGCTCAAAACTGTACGGCTGGATAGCTCCAGTATTGCTCGTCGTTTTTTGCTACAATAATGTTAGTTTGGGCTTGTGAGCTGCTGTAAGCTAGCCGGAGGGCGTAAACCTAAGGGTTGATGGGAAATGAGTCAAGGCCAACTCTATGGCTAACTTCTGCGCCAAATGCCCCGCCCACAAGTCAGGGGTGAATTTCTAATCAACCCCTGCCGTGCTGCAGAAAATATGTCTTAAAATATGACACAAGCTATTTAACTTTGGCTAAAAACGGCATAATCCTAATTAATACACCACTGAGGACACTTTTACAATAGAACAAAATATAGTTGGAGTGGGATTTTAAAGACCCACTCCAATGAAAACTGTGTTTGTTTGTTTTTAATGTCCTTGTGCTATTTTTGTGATAATGGAGGACATGTATAAAGAAAATTACGCTTAAAATTGCATTCCTGAGTATTTCTTCATTCATCTTGTTGTGAATCAGAAGCAGAGGAAAAAATGAAGCTTGAAAACGATTGTATTTGTCAAATACAAGCTCCCTGCTCCACTTCATTCCGATGCATCCACTTGTGAATCAGATGATTCTGTCGCAGAGAAAAGCGGCTCCTCAGATCAGCTTTGGCGCTTTTCTGCAGAATCAGCTGAGTTATGTTGTTTGCGTAAACACTTCACTACAATAAAGTGCTGCATATCAATGCAAGCCTGCTTTTCTCTGATCTAGAATCGGCTGGAATTACATTCATCGCATAGTTATGGTACTCGAAAGGAAGTCAACACTGGAGCTAAAGCCTCGATGTTAAAGGGTTAAGGAGGTAGACTTGTTGCATCTATCCATTTCATAAAACAAAGAGAAGCAAAAAAAAACGCTGACCACAGGATGGTTGGATCGCTGCTTTGGCGGCTGAGGTGGTAGGACAAGGCCAAGAGGAGCCCACAGAACACGGAGAACAGAACCGGCACATGGGCGTCTCCCCAAGGGGCCTGAAAGAAAATATTAGTCATTTAAAAATAAAAAGTGATCTTATTCTAAAAAATGCCATTCTGCTACACCTACATTGATGGCGCCGAGACAAAACCCATAGAGCAGTGCCGCCACAAGGAGGCTGCGTGCAAGGCTGTACAGAGCGGAGAGCGGGCTGGTTGTAGCTGAGGAGGAATCAGAAAGAATTTCAGGGAAAATAAAAGCGACACAGGCAGACTTTAAGAGATTTGGTGCAAAATAACTGTCCTCACAAACAATTTAAGACTCGCATTGTCTTTTCGGGGGGAAATCTTACCAGTTCCACCAAAAACATGCATGTCGATCTGCTCAAGCAGACACATCATGAAAGTGTTGACCTGAGGTAGCAGCCCAAACAAGAAAATGACCGGG
Organism: Oryzias sinensis; assembly: GCA_037389245.1. NCBI lineage: Eukaryota > Metazoa > Chordata > Actinopteri > Beloniformes > Adrianichthyidae > Oryzias > Oryzias sinensis. The sequence continues at coordinate 18,718,936 of CM074497.1, read as the reverse complement.
AAACACAAGGCGAAGACTGTGGAAGAGGAGCAGACGAGACAGCTCAGTGATTCCTCTGAACACAGGTCTGGCTGCAAAATCCGTACAAGCAGATCCATGAATTACAACTAACCAATGAGCATGTCTCTGACACAGAGCAGGAAGTGTGCAGACAACAAAGTGACACCATAGAGCGAGAAGGGCTGCAGGCTTCCAGAGTGTCCAGAGAAGTCCAAGATCCAGATCATCACGCAGCACAAGCAGAAGTAGACCGGCCGACTGTACACTATGATCCAGTTATGACCCTGCCAGGAATAAAAACAGCCGTGAGGGATTCAATGGAGCTTCATCGCAACATTTAGTCGTCTCGATGTTAGCCTCCAGCGATCTGGAATGGGGAAACTCACGTGCATGGGAGAGGCAGCATCTGGTTGTACGCTCTAGAAGGAAACGGGAAGTTAAGTGTGAGGAAAACAAGAAAAAAAAAACACACCTTTTCTTTTACTTTCAGAATCCTGTTTGTTTTATGGTTTAATAACAGTAATAACCAGTACATCTGAGTATAAAAAACACGTTTTTGTATGGTACCTTTAGTAAGGAGTACTGGCAGCTGGCAATGACCAGGCAAAACTGGAAAACCCAGATGTCCCTGAAGAAGCCCTGAAGCAGCAAAAGAAAGCCGAGGAAAGCCACCAAACTGGCCAGAACGACGGCAAACACGTTCTCTCCCACACGCCGGTTCCTGGCAGCCAAAAACAGAAGAATGGATCTTTTTAAAAAGGAGAACTCCTGATTTCTTCTCTTTGCACGTGTGCTTCCCCCTAAAGGTGAGGGGGAAGCACACGTGTTTCGGGCATGTCCCACTGGGCAGAGGTCCCAGTTAAGACTCAGGACACGCTGGAGAGATTACGTCTCTTGTCTGGCTTGGGAATGCCTTTGGGTCCCCCCAGAGGAGCTGGAGGAAGTGAGTGGGGAGAGGGAAGTCTGGACATCTTTGCACACACTGCTGCCCCCAGACCCAGTCCTAAATGAGTGGAAGACGATGGATGGATGGATGGAGTGTGTGCTTCTTACTTTACAGTAATACATATTTACTAATGTTAACATGTAGGACAAAGATGATTTAAAGAAACACAAAATTATATTTTAAGAAAATTAAAACCATAAATCCTTGCAGCTCTGTGTAAAAAAAAAAAAAAAAAAAAAAAAGTCAGTCCTAAACATAGGAAGTGGTTGGGCTCTCTTTGCTGCAACAGTTGAAATCAAACGGTTATCATAACCTGAAATTTGTGGATGTAATTCAGCAACATGAAAGGATCCCTTCTTTTGGGGGGGGGGTTGAGACCACTGACTGTATTCGAGAACTGGACTGAGTGACCCTCCCATCCCGCATTCCAAATATGCTCCGATACCTCTTCTTTTTTTTTCTTTTTTTTTTTACAAATTCTTGCTAATCCATATTTTTTTAATTATATTTTTTCTGTTAAGTTATTCAACTTGTAAAACAACCAATCAGCTTGACTAAAAGTGTGGTGCCTGGTGTCCCCCATGTCGAGTGTTTAAAACCAATCACTGCTAACAGACGGTTTCTGGTTCCAACATGGCGGCGTCCATATCGCGGTAAAATGGCGACTAAATAGCCTTTTTTGTTGGAGCTGGATGTAATAAAGTATCTTTAGGTGACATCACAATCACTGAGTCTAGTTCTCATATACATAACTTCAAGTCACAAAGAGATGGAAAACTTTTCTAGAATTCTAGAAATCTTTTTTAGAATATTAAGCATAATTCATGCAAGTCTATTTGGTCCTGAAGCTGCAAAACCATCACACTACCACCAACATATTTGACTATTAAATCTGAGACATTTAAGTTAAACAATCATCCAAACAAAGTGATACGTAGTTGCAGTTTTTTTTTTAATGATTGTACATTAACATATTCATCCGTATAAAAAGTGTTTTGAACCTGGACTTTCTTACCTGTCCAGTAAAGCCAGAAGAGCCAACCGATCATATCGAACCCGCAGCCACTTTCCGGGTAGCACCCAGAAGCGGTAATACTGTTTGGGTTTGGCTTTCTCCTCAATCATCTGAGTGTTCTCCTGGGACTCTTGCAAAGATTCGTGATCCAGATCGAACTGCAGAAAAGTTTGGACAGTTATTCCGATGCAGGAATCCTCCAACTTCTAACCACAGTTATAAAAGAATGCTAACCTCAGACATTTCCAGAGGTACCCGCCGCACCTGCATGCCCTGTAGAACCACAGGTCTGGGCTGAAGAACGGACAGAACCGGAGCCCCTTCAGGGACCTCAGTGGACGTGAAGCTAGATGACTGAGACTGCCTCTCTCTTTCCCTGGAAAGAAAGATTTTGGGTCCATTTTGATCCCTCTCATTACAGGCAACTAAAGAAACTCAAAAGATTTCTTTTGAACTCACTGGACCGGGTCCTCATAGCCGCCTCCAGCTGGTCCGAATGTGTAAGACCTCTTCACTCCTTTACACAACAAAAAGAATACTTAAGACCAAAAAAAAAAAAAAGCCTTTCGTTAAACATAAGAAGCACTGTTTAAACATTTAACAGTGTTTAAATATTAGGTGGTTTGTTTTATGAAATGATGAAACTTTCAACAATAAGCCTCTTTTGAGGACATCGACTGGATTTGAATAGATTTGAGCAAAAACTCATCAATGAAATTTAGAAACAAACGTTGAAGATCACATCCTCTTATTCATCTTATTCAGGATAATATCCCATTCTGCGTTGCCTAAAATATGCCAATTCAAAACAGAGCACAGTTTATGATCCAGTCGATCAGCTTTCGGTTGCCTAGCAACTGTACACTTTATAGGCTTAGAATGTAATTGTTAAAAAGCAGAATTTTTACGGCTCAACATTTCAGAGTATTTATTAAGGGTGGGAATTTTGAGTCACCTCATGATTCGATTCAGGAGGAAAACGATTACATTATGAAAACATTTTAAATTAATCCTGAATCTGCTTTATTTTTTTAATGTTTTCTCTTTACCGCAAGACGCTAGATCAATATTCCTTACTTTTCTCCACCAAAACTGCTTTTTTAAGTAAAGACAAGGTCAACATACTAGTTTAACTTGTATACAGAACATTAAAATCCTGACATGAAAAATATTTCATTTGGTAATCAAAATTCTTTCACTGCATCAGAAGGGCAAAAAAATTCCCCCTGAACTCAAAAACCTTAAATAATATATCGTCCCTTTTCATCATTAGACTAGCTTTGATGGAACTCTATTTAACTCACATCAAGCTAAATGAAAGGTGTCTAGATCACAGTAAACAAACACATAAAATGCGTATGTCTAACATCAAAAAACAAAAAACAATTTTAGTTGACCATTAGCAGAAGTTATAGGAAAACAATAATCTATAATAAAACATTCTGAGTCCAATGTTTACTTTTTGTGGTGCAAATGTGCGTGTTTTGTGTAGGAACAGAAGCTGATCAACATGGTCAGATACATGTGTGCTGTACTGAGCAGCAGAACAAAAGCTCATTCTGCAGAAACCCTTCTATCCATGACCATCTCTTTGCCATTTATGAAAGAACAGAAAACCCTGCTCATTTACTTTAAATCAGATTCATTTTTTGGTTGTCGATTGTTTAAAATTCCTAAAACGATTCGTAATCATTAATGGATCTGAATCGATGCATCAAATAATGGATTTTTCCCCCACGCCACAGTAGTTATCAACTTACCACTTTCATCAAAGAAGTAGTGCACGGCTCCCTCTGACGTGTCGTCAAAGGTGGAGGCCTCATGGATGCCACTGCGGGGCAGCAGGAGGGAGGAGGCAAACTGCAGAGCGGAGGGCAGGGTGCGGGTGCGTGAATGGGAGGAGGTGCGGGTGCGCTGGAGGTCTTGAAGGCTGCAGGTGAGAGACAGAGAACAGTTCCCATCAGGGCCGACACCACCAGGACGTCGGATGTGTTCATCAAAGCTAAATCTGTTCAGAGTTCATTTAGTTTTGATACAGAGTACAGTTCACCTTTTCCATTCCCGCCCATTTGGTTTTTAAGTGGAATTTGTGTAGTGAAGGCTTAACAGCCGTTAAACATCTATAATCAAAGTGGAATAATAGACAAATAAATGATCCTACTTCATGGATTTCACCCATCGTGGATTCTTTTTAGAATGTTTCCTCATGAAAGACGAGGAAACAATGTGCTACAAAACAAGACAAGTCTTAGCATATGGAATGAATGAGGAGTTCATACCTTACCATACATGTCCATTATACATGTATAATCAATTTAAGACAAGTACATTTGTTTATAAAGTAAATCAAAGTTAGATTCTAGTAAAAAGTCAACCATTTCTAGTTAGTTTTTTGTGCTTTTCAGCATTTTCTGAAAAAATTAAGCTTAAGATTGCATTTCTGAGCAATTTTTCATGTAGGCCTGACAACCCTCAACAATGACACAACGCGTTTGCTTAATTTCGTCAACACAGGAGAGCGTTTGGTCTCGCTGCCGCACCGACCTGGGAGGGGACCCCATGGTGGATGGAGGCGGCGTAGGGTTGCTTCCAGCGTTGTGTCTTCTGCGGATGGCCTGGGTCCTCTTCACACTGCTGACTGCTTCATGTTTGTTGCCGTCCTCTGACCCCAAAGCTGAGGAGAGATCAGCAGCAGAAAATCAGAGCACATGAAAATACACAATCAGGTGTGGAGTGCACTTGTTTTTGTTTTTTTAAACATGTCATGAAAGACAAACATCGACTTAAACTGTGGAATCAACTATTGTTTCTATCTGCAGTCTCTCATTTCTTTTATTGTTTAGAAATGCCTACTGAGGTATTATGGATACCCAGGATATGATTTAATCTGACATCAAAGATGACAGAATCAATATACCAAAATCAATATTACTTTATGCACTTCAGAATACAACTTTATTAGCAGCAGAATGTTATGAAAAGATAACAAGAAGCTCTTGGTTCCACAGAGTAAACAAGAAAAAAAGTCAGCAGAAAGAAATGAATTTTGTTTTTAACGCTTATCTCGTTAATATGACTTCAATCGATCACCTCGTATTTTTGTATCAAGAAAATATTATTATGTGGCCCTCTGAGCCTTCACAGTAATCAAACTCAAAGCTGATGAGACCAGAACGATGGCGGCTGGGTGGAAGATGCTTTAGCTTCATAAAACCTACAGAGATTTGAAGTCTTCACATAGATTCCCTAACAATGCCACACAGCATCTCTGTTAATAAAAGAACTACGATTACGGCAAAGATTCATTTAGAAAAGCTTTTTACTGAATTCAAACTGACAAAAAAAAAGAAAGGTCACTAAAACTGGTAGTTTTCTGAATATAATCATAAATGTAAATCCAAAATAAGACTTCACAAGAAAAATGTAGGTTGTGTTTTTTTTCTGAGGCCAACTGTCCTAGGGGTTGGGGAGCACAGCGTTAAATCACTCACCTCCTCCCACCGCTCCCTCCTCGACCAGTTCTCCTCCCTTCCAGCCCATCTGGTTGCCGGTCCAAGATCCCCCAAGAGAATCCAGCCGATGATAAGTCCCAGAAAAGGCGTCGGTGTGAACGGGCCGGGCTTCCAGATCCGATTTAGACATGGTGAGGGTGCGGGGAGCAGGGGTGGAGGTGGAGGGCATAGTAATGAGAGTAGAGGGCATCGTTGCTGCAGTGCCCTGGCCTCCGCCTGGCCCGTCCATGCTGAGCACCCTGGCGTGAGTCTTAGCACTGGCCGTGCTGGAGGAGCGCTGGGCGGCACGAGGGTGAGAGGCGCCCACAGGTCCCAGCACGTCCTCCTCTCTGGGGGAGGGCAGCTGAGCGGCGGTGTGGAGAGAGGATTTCATTGCAGTGTTGGCAAGGTCTGGAGAGTAGCAGGAGGTAGAGGAGCTGGAGTCGTCGTCGTCGTCTGAGCTGAAGCGGTTCTGAGAGCCCAGACTGGACCCAGCACTCACATCGCTGCCATCGTCATCGTCGCTGGAGTCCTCAAACAGACTTTCACTGTAGGCTTTAGCCCCCAGTCGGTTGCGCACTGGGATGTAATCTCTGTGTTGTCTGTGGTTGTGGTGCCGCCTGTAGGAACCACAGTCGAAGCTGCTGCTGCCCGCCCCCGCTCGCCTCCTCGCAGCTTTCCTCCGACCCGGCCTGTGGCCGGAGCTACCGCCGCTGGCCCGCAGCAGCTTCAAGTCTTTGGGGCGCACGACCTGCTGGGTTTGGAGAGTAGGCTGGTCGGAGAGCAGGAAGGGGGCGGAGGATATGGGCAGGGCCGGCTCAGAGCACACCAGGCCCAGGGCCAGCCCTGAAGGCACCGAGTTGGCCTGCCGAGGTGGAGGGAGGGGAGGAAGTGGAGCCCTTCTGTCCAAGTCACAGACTTCTGAACAGCCGCTACTAGAAGGAGAAGAGTTCTGCAGAGGAGGGGGTGGGGCGGTGTCAGAAGGGGCGGGGGGCAAGTCCTCCCCTTCAACAAGGGTCCGGTCTAGTCCCTGACTGATGGAGAAATCTTTGGAGGGGGAGCGAAGGAGTACACTGTCCGACAGATTGTCGGTGTCGCTGCCCCCTTGTGCCGCCGTGTCCTCGGTGGTGTGGACTACAGCGGCCCCCGGAGCCGCCGCCTGCTCGTCAGCAGCCTGCGACTGGCTCGCAGAAGGACTTTCAAGCTGCGTGGAGTCCGTTTTCTCGCTGCGGTAGCTGCTGACGGTGCTTAGTGTCTCGCGGTCCGTAGTGGCTCCCCCTGCGCTGAAACAACTGTCTGTGGACCCAGCAGCCAGCGCCACCCTGCTGCGGCTGCCGGGCTGCCCAGAAACCGGCGCGAATGCCCCCGGGTCAAGGCCCAAACCCAGCAGGTTTTCACTCAGCTCCTCGCTCAAACTGCTCTTTATGAGGGGGCTGAGGGGGGTGTCCCCGAGGCTCTCGGATTCAGCAGAGGGCCCGAATGGAGAATAAGCTCCCAAGCCCTTGCCCTTAGCGTTATGGTGAGAAAGTTGCTCTGGCTGCTCCTCCAACCCTTCCTTCTCACCACCATCTTCTTGACTCGACGGGGAGGGAGGGATCGACAAGCAATCCCCGCCTGACACTCTGACTGCTTCCATCAGACCATGGAGATCTTCTCTCAGTGCATTGGACACACTGGGAGCCCCTAAGACAACAAATAATGACAACAAACACTGTAAGGTTGTCTCCTTATGACAATGAGCAGGAAAAAACAAACAAACGATAAGAACGGTCTGTGATGTTCCTTATAGATTCACTTCAACTGTGAGCGACAGAATGTAAAAAATAAAATCCAGGAAATCACATTGAATAATTTTTAAATTATTCATTTGTCTAACGGTTCAGAAAATAAGAATTGAACTCCAACAAACAAGCAGGAATCGTGTTCCTCACAGACCTTTTACTTCTTCTTTAAGAAGCTCTTCTATCCTTCACTCATTAACCTGTTTGAACTGGTTATCTGTATAAAAGACACATGTCCACACCCTTAAACAGTCAGACTGCTACCTGTCCACCAGGAAAAAGACTGGAATGAACCAATCTCCTGTAAGCAAGCAGCTAATGAGAAAAGCTCAACTGTTGGAGTAATTATTAGAAAATGGAACAAATACAAGATCAAAACAATCTCCCTCCACCTAAAAGATCTCACCTGGTGGGTATTAATAAAAAATTTATGGAAGCTTCCCAGAACCACATGAGGGGACTGATCAATGACCTAAAGAAAGCTGGAACCACAGATAGATCATATGGATGATCCAGAGGAGGATCAGGAGAATGTCATGTGATCAGATGAGACTAAAATGAAACTCTTTGGTAAAAACGTCACTGGAGGAATAAATAAAAAGCAACAAAAAGTTACAAGGAGTGGAAACATAATGCTATGGGGTTGATGTTTTGCAAAGGGGACAGGCTGACTGATCTGTACCAAGGAAAGGATGAATAAGGCCCTATATGGCTAGAGTTTGGGCAAAAAGCTTCCTTCCATCAGTGAGAGCATTGAGGATGAAACATGGCTGGACCTTCCAGCCATGTTTCATCCGACAATGATCCCAAACATCACCCAGGCAACAAAGGAGTGGCTACGTAAAAGGAGGTCTAGCTAGTTTCTGGACAGCAATCCAATAGAGAATCTGTAGAGGGAGTTGGAAGTCTGTGTTGTCCAGCAACTACCCCCCCCCCCCTCTCCCCCAAAATAAAAAAAATTTAAAGAACAACTACAGCTCTTGAGGAGAACTGTATGGATGAATGGACCAAAAAAGCAGCCAAATTCCTGCAGGAAACAATTGACCTCTATCAGTGACAACCAGCTTCACATTACAAAGTCAATACCTATTTCCTGCTCCATTATACACATAAATTCTTTAAAGATCATAGAATTTTAAAAGAATTCCCTGGATTATTTTCTTTCACATCCATCTCTCACAGTTGAAGTGTATCTATGATGAACATTACACACCGCTCATCCTTTTAGGTGGGACAACTTGCAGAATCAGTGACAGGTAAATATTGTTTGCCATGCAAAGTTGTTTTTTCAGATATGGATGCTGAGACAGTGTGGGATGTAGCTTACTTATAGCATTCAGGGAACTCTGGCGCACAAGGTCTCGTTCGGCTGATGTCACAATCACATTATTGCATCCTTGTTCGCGCATTAAATCTGTGATATCTGCAATCAAAGGGAAGAATCGGTCAAACAAGAAGTTAGGAATTCAAACAAAGTTTGGTTTAATTTTTTTAAGAATCTAGAAACGAAATGATTCGACATAAATTGAACATAAAAAGGCAGACACTCACTCTTAGGAGCCCCTGCATCATCCACATGGGGCAAGAAATCCTGAAAATAGATCAAAGCTGTCGTGTAAATCATGTTATATGGTTATGGAAAAAAGAAAGCACTGAGCAATACTTCCCAAATTATTGTATCGAAATCTCTAATTGGTATTCGTTAAGCCCAAAATCCACCGCTCCCCCTCCCAACATTTTTGCCTGCAGAAACAATGTGATGATCCTCACCGAGACTTGGTTTAGTCCAAACAAGGAATGCTGGGAGCTGCATCGCACTGGTGGCGTCGAGTTGACCTTCCGGAAAACAGTCATCTCAACTCCAATGTGACTGTCCCTGAATCAAATAGGGGACAATAATCTCAAAAATTAGTTGTGGCCCAGGACCATGAATACCTTTGTTTTTCCTGTTTGTGTAAGCAGTCAGAGAAAATCCTCCAACCTGTGTTGATTCCCGTCATGAGCTCCAGAACTTTCACCTCCTTCCTCCATCCTCGGGGCATCGGCTGTCAGAGAGGCCTGCTTCTTTTCCACAATCTCTCCAAGGTCAAACATGGCGTGAAGACGGTAGTTCACCACCTTGATGGTGGTGAAAAAAACCGCCACCACAGCCGAGTACACACCAGCCACCACCAGGGTAGGAGGAAGGGCCTAAAAAACATTATAAAAAAAAAGGATCCTAAGCAGGCTAGATTTATAAAACAAAAAAGCTCAAATGGTTTGATCAAGGGTGGAAAATTTCTGTAGCACTTTTTAAAGGAGTTTAAAATTTAGCCCACATCAATAATCATTACAGACCCACTCCAATAATTGAGTTATATTTAAATGGTGTCAATGGCGTATACTTATGTAGCGCTTTTCTACCTACAAGGCCCAAAGCGCTTTACAGTCACAGTCCCATTTACCCTGTCACACACACATTCACACACTGATCGCGGCTCCGCTGCCAAATACAGCCGCCCGCCTACCACCAGAGGCAAGGTGGGGTTCAGTGTCTTGCCCAAGGACGCATCGACTCATGGGCGTGCAAGGCGGGAAACAAACCTGCAACCTTACGATCATGGGTCGACCGCTTTTATTATGCTTTTTAGACTAAATTTGAACCTAACAATAGCGGTGCCACAAAAACGGCGAACAATATTGGAGCCATCCAGCCGTACAGTTTTGAGCCAGATGCCAGTTAGGATGAGAACTGGACCAGCGGTGTGTGTGAACGAGAGATGGTGCAACCCGGCGTGCGTCTCTCTCTCTCTCTGCGGCCATATCATCTCCTGAGGGAATTTTCACGTTATGGTGTTTACACGTGTACATCCTTCCCTCGGCCGATGCAGCAGCTGCACGTGAGGCGCTGCACAGCGCAGTGACCAGGGTACAGACACGCCACCCGCAGTCCTTACTGATTATCAGTAAGGGGCTTCAATCACGCCCCCTCTCTGCCACCTTCCCTACATTAATCCAGTATGAGAAGTGCCACAGCAAAGAAAATAAGACGATTTCTTTGTTGTTTTAATCTGACGAGCTGTAATTGTACCATCACTTGTGTTTTTTTCTTCTTCTTCGGGCTGCCATGACAAGTGAATTTCTCCCTGTGAGCTAAAAATAAAGTTAGATTCAACCCAGAATGGAAAAGACCAGGGAACTGTGATCCTCCCACTGTTTTTTCTACATCACAAACGATAATAATATAAATAATAATAATAGTTATAATAATAATGGATTGGATTTATCTTCGCTTTTTCAGATGCTCAAACGCCTACAATGCAAATCCATTATTCATTCACTCCTCATTCATACTTGGTGATGGTAAGGTAGCCAGAGGCGTGGCTGGCAGTGCTCGCCTACGGACCCTCTGACCGTCACCGGGACATACACATCCACACTCCAGTGGATCCACCCTTGAGGCAGGGAGGGTGAAGTGTTTGGCCAAGGACACAATGGCAATTGCCTGGGGGGAACGGGATCGAACCACCGATCCTTCAACCATTGGCCGAACTGCTCAACCACATGAGTCACTGGAAATGGGGGAAATAGGCTTTTTCTCAAACAGCATTTTTTTTAATCTGCTGCTCATGCACAACAATTTAAATTAAGAGATACCCAGAAATGCAAGTTTAGGCTTAATTTTCTTTATACATGCCCTCCATTATGAAAAAATGGCACGAGAACATATTCAAAACACCAAAAACACATTTTTCTTTGACATGGGTCTTTAGACAGTAATCTACTTAACAAGATGCATCAGGATGTTAAATTCTAAATAATTGTTTGAGATTTGACATTCTGAGCTCCTTGAGGAACATCTAATGACTAGAACTACCATGGAAAACCATAAAAATCTGTTTTGATGGCCAACAAATATTTTTTGTTGTTGCACAATTTGATTTAAAAAAAAAAGAAGGTCTGAAATCAGCTTCTGCTCTCTTACCATGTACAGCAGAAAGGGGAACGCCAGTAGAAATATCCATAGATACAAGTGGAAGCAGTTGGAGAAGGTGCTCTGATGGGGGTCCACATACCATCCTCCCGTGAGTGAAGCCCACACACCCTGCCTCAGGATCTGGAGAGCTTGGTAGCCCATCTCTGCTCACTGCTTCAACCCAAAGCCGTGATGCTTCCTCCAAGGCTGTGGCCCAAGACACTGCAACGACTGGAGCAACGCCACCATGTGTCTACAGCAGCACCTCCGACAACATAACGATCCAGACGGTTTCATCAAGCAGGGACAACAGTTGCGAGGCTGAGGAGAATCTTCAGATTTCAGTAGCAGCCGAAAGTTCTTGCGTATCTTGCTGAATGCACCATTTCTGAACCCACGTGGCTACGCTCTTGCCAGATCCTTGTTGGGTAGCCAGGGTTGAGATTTTTTGACACGTGGGCATCCCATTGTTATTTTGGAAAAAAGGTTCATCTGAAGAAAACAAAACAAGAGATCATTTTGAAACCAAAAACTGTTAGAAATCCATTTGGAAAGTTGAGACAATGGCAACTTAGATTACCATAGAAACCAGATCAATGCAATAAAAGCATGAGTGCACCTACACTGATACCTATAAATGAGCAGGTTACATAAACTCCTTCAAATATTAATGAATACGTGTTTTGGGTGTCAAATCTAGGACTGCATGACACAAAAACTCCCATCTTTTCACGTCCAGGCCATAGCTGTACAAGCAGGATTGGATTTTCATAGCAACAACATTCAGCCAAGCCCAAAGAAATCCCAGAATTCCTGGGGAGTGCAGCTTAGCCACCGTCTCTTTCAGTTATCTGGATAAATTCGGGGGGAAAGGGTGAGGGATTAGCATTCTGCTTGGAACTGAGTGTCAATCGGTGCACATCATCATGATCTGGAAGCTAGTTTCCAGCAGGCCAGGCCCCATATTCTCACCAGTAAGCGTCCACACAGTTGGTCGTTTGACGTCCTCATAAACCGCGGTGATCTCCTGGTTGTCCGCCAGTTGCCTGGTCTGTGATGTCAGCTGATGGGAGCCTGGTTCCACCGACATTCGCAGTGATTCGCCCCCCCTCCTCCCAACACTGTATCCCAGTAGAGCTCACGATTAGCAAACGCTATCCTGTTTGTTCCATGACCCCTTTCCGCTTCTAGCTTCTCGGAATTTCTAAAAACAGGAACTTTCCGACAAAGAGCCTTTACGCTTTCCTCACCAGAACCCCCGACTTCTCCTACCAAGAACATCCGAACTTCCTTTCTTTGATAATGGGGAAGGCAGTGTCTGTGTCCTAGAACTGTACAGCTTAGCTTCCCTGTTTATTTGTGCTAGCTAATTCGTCACAACTGCTCTCTGCTTTCTTCAGGTCTTCCATTCTCCTCAGCCCTAAATATGGCAGACACTTATCGGGAGCGTGAGTCCCGAGTCACGGCGTTCAACATCTCATGGTGTCGTTGGTCCAACCAACAAGAATCCGTTTAGAAATCTTACTAAAGGCTAGCTCACAAAGTTGCTAGCTGTAGCTAGCTACTACTTGGTTGACACAATCACTTACGTCAGCACGCACGTGATCACGCAGGAAAGAGAGAAAGTCGATGGCACAGATTTTAATTAAAAAAAAGTTTATTTATTATCTATTTACTCAACAAGTAACTATAATTATAACTATATATATATATATATATATATATATATATATATATAAAGATTTTATATATTCGACATACATTTGAATTTTGAGTTTTATTTGGTTCTTTAGAAATTACAAACTTTTACTACTTTTACACAATAATCATTAATTATAAGGGACATCATGCTTATTCAAGCCTATTCATTTGTGGGGGAAGGGATGTGAAGATGTATTTGTTTCGGTTGCATCGATTTTCCTTCAATGTCATCAGAACCATGGCACATCTTTTTCTTTTATCGTCATCTATTTATAGTTAAATTATTTTTCCAAGGTCAGGGTTAAAGGTTATAATAAGCTCTTCTCTCTCACCTGCCACAC